>JAVYIG010003868.1:0-179587 GCA_035222895.1 Strongylocentrotus droebachiensis
TCTGGGCTGACAATTTCTGTCAGCTACCCGTTGTAGACTTTCTTGGAAATTGTGTCATAGAATCCACCAGGTAACTTCTGTTAAAACTCATGCATCTGTCTGGTACCGATGCCAAATGCTTTATCATCATTCACTGACGCTGGATCAATGCTGGTCTAAATAAAGCCTATGAATGGAACAATAATGTACCGTAAAATAAGTTCTCACTGATTCTCTTGTAGATCTTGGTTTCTTTACATGTATCTTAATTTAGACCAAAAAATATGTAAGATAAATGCAGCACAATCGTAATTATTTCATGTATACGAAGCATATAATATGTGTTTCACGTGACGTAGATCTAAGAAATTGGCATTTGGCTGGCACACCTATTTTTATGCAAAATTAAAATACTTATAGAGGGCGCTATTTCAAAATATGCAAATTAGCTTGTCATCTATGGCCGTGCAACATCACGAAACCATTTTTAGTGACGGTCCTAGAGAGATACAGACATTTGGCAGCCCAAAATTGTAGAAAAATCCTTGTTTTATATTTATTATACATTTTTAGAGAAAAATCATGTACTTTGGCGGCCATTTTGTATGACGTCACATTTCTTAAATTGCTCAAGGCTGACAGAGTGTCAGCAATCGGATTCTTCAAATAAAAGGTTTAGGCAATCATAATCAATTGAGAAATAAGAAATTGGCATTTGGCTGGCACATCTATTTTTATGCAAAATTAGTAGATTTATAGAGGGCGCTATTTCAAAATATGCAAATTAGCTTGTCATCTATGGCCGTGAAACATCACGAAACCATTTTTAGTGATGGTCCTAGAGAGATACACACATTTGGCTTCCCAAAATTGTAGAAAAAGCCCTATTATATATTTATTATACATTTTTAGAGAAAAATCATGTACTTTGGCGGCCATTTTGTATGACGTCACATATCTTAAATTGCTCAAGGCTGACAGAGTGTCAGCAATCGGATTCTTCAAATAGAAGGTTTAGGCAATCATAATCCATTGAAAAAAAAACTATAGACCCTAAAACAAGGTTAGGCCAATAATCTGGATTTGGCTGCCGGACTATCAGGCTCTCTTACTCTTCCTCTCTTTCTCTCTCCCCTCTCTCTCTCTTTTAATTCAAATCAAATCATTTATTTACAAATTCCAACATCAATTAAAAACAATGTGTAAAAAACTTCCCCAATCGGTGCCTGTAGGTCCCCCATGATCCTCTATTTCTTATGTTATGTGAGAGCTGAGTTGATGAGATAGCCACCTGTCAGTGACCTCGCTGTGTGGTCTAATCCCTCCTAGCCAAACTAGTACTGACGGTCTTTAACACTCGATTGATTGATTGATTATATGACTCATCAATTGATCTGTTCATTCATTACTTAAAGCTCCTCTGTACTAGTTTATATGAGGGATTAGACCACCCTGGAGATCACTGGACAGGTGGATATCTCATCAACTCAGCTCTCAATTAACATAAGAAAAAGAGGATCATGGATGACCAACCAATGGTCACCGATTAGGCATTGTTTTCTATATAAAGGGAGCAAGTAGCTACAAGTAGTACAGTGTGGCTTTAAGATAAATATACTTATGTTTTCTTTTGTCAATCAGGGTCGACTCAACAATGCTATTCATGTTTCACTTCCACTCTGAGTGACAGCCGATTTGCAGAGCAGTGGAGTCATAATAACGTGACGACGAACTCAACTGTCTCAACGTGGCCTGTCAACGCCAACTGCTACCATCGTGATGCCCTTGAGCCCGTGTACTGCTGGGGGGCGTTAGGCTGCGAGAAGCTGAATGCTGAGGTGGGCTTCATCTACAATGGAGGTAAGATATGGGCATGGTGGCTCAGTGGTTAGAGCGCCCGCCTCATGAACGGGAGGTCGTGGGTTCGAACCCCGGCCGTGTCATACCAAAGACTTATAACAATGGGACCTTCTGCCTTCTAGCTAGGCGCTCAGCATATATATTAATTATTATTATTATGATAATAACAGCAACAACAATAACAGGAGCAACAACAATAATAATAATAAAAAATAATATGAAAATAATGATTTTAATAATCTTAATAATGAAAGTAGTAATTATAATAGTATTCGTAATAAAAATGATACTAATTTGGATTATAGCGATGATAATAATCATTATATATGTATTTATATATATATCATATTGTCATTATGAATAATATTATTGTTACTATTGCCATCATTACTATTATTGTTAGGCCTAATTTTATCTGTGCCCAACCCAGGTGATGTAGATGAAAATGAAGATTAGCAAAATGGAGGACGGTGACGGTTGCAGTTTCGTGAAGGGGAGGTAATTAATCTTGCTGGGGTCCTGAATTCATGATGTATGTTATTCCAAACTTTCTCTACCGGTTACCATGAATCCTTCTGACAACAAAACTACTGATCGTCATCCTTATCAATTACGTCGGAAAGGGGAAAAAGGAAAGAAATCTTCTCAGACTGTGACACAACAAACCGAATCTGCGCAAGCATGTGCTCGAAGTAGTTCGCCGACTCGTGTAGACGCCGAAACCACCGCACCACTACAGCTACACTCACTAACGGACGCTTCGCATGACACTGCCGTCTCCAGTATGTCGACTCAAAAGGATTTGGTAAGTCGTGCTGAATTTCAACAGACGTCGAACACAATTATTGAAAAACTCGACTCTCTAAGTTCTAACATTTATGCAATGAGAAAGGAAATTGGTGAAGTACGTGCTATTGTTGCTGAGTTGGAGGTAGTTTCGGCTGATACGTCTGCTAGGCTAGCAAAAGTGGAAAATGAATCGTTACCACAAATGAAAAAAGAATCAAAGAAGCTTGAAACTGAGCTAAAGAGAAATTGTTAGCCCTAGAGCTCCATGACAGAAAACAGAACTTGTTAGTATATGGCATTAAGCAAGATAAAGGAGAAAATGCTCTTTGTGTCGCTAGAGAGATCTTCCAAGATCTTGGCTTCTCGAAGGATATCCCCCTAGTAAATGTTCATCGATTGCCCCGTCGTGCTCTGCAAGGAAGTGATCGGCAACAAGCAGGTCCGGACCCCATTATTATCCGCTTCAGCTCCATGATAGATCGTGATGCAGTCCTCAATGCTAACCAACAAAGGGCGATGAAGAATTCAGCAAGAAAAGTTGGAGACCAGTCGTCGAATGATCCACCCCCCACTTATCCACAGTTGAGGATCGTGATGGATCTACCTGCTGAAATGAAGCGTCAGAGATACCTGTTGGAAAAGGAAGCATTCACACTCAGAAAGGAGCATAACAAATCTACAAGGATCAAATTGTTTGGTGTGAAGCTATGTCTCCAAGTCAGAGAAAGGGGTTCCCAAGCAGGGTGGAGAAGTGTGAGTGGCTGAATGATGTTCTTCTTTCAGGAATCTAGGTAACTTCTAGACTTAAAAGTTTAGAAAAGAAGAAATCTATCAAAGGTATGAAACAGAATGTCTCGAGACTTGAATGAGAGGAAGTCTTTCATTTCTCTTCTTTTGTTTTCCAGTCAAGTTTGGAATTTGCTTATTGATGCTTTTGTTTTTCTTGCTAAATCAGATTTAACAGAAAGGAACAAGATGAACTCCACTGAACATGAGTGCTATAGACTTCCATAAGCTGTTTATTTTTGTTGCTGGTTTCTATGCATAAGTGTAATTAAATGTTACGCTATCTGTTCAATTAAGAACTAAAAGTGTAACTTTACAGTTAGTAAGAAGCAGACATTGAAGAAATGCTTGAAAGTTCTGTTACTCTTTTTTTTTTGCATTTGTAATATAATCTAGCATTGTCTCATAGGACTTTGGGAACTGGAAATTAACTCCAGATCTGAATGAGAGGAAATCTTTCATTTCAACCTTTTTTTATTTTGTATGTTGTTGTTTCTCATGCTTAATGAATCTAAACAGAAAGGATCAGGATGATCTCCACTGATCAAGAGTACTATATAGACTTCCATAAGCTGTTTATTTTTGTTGCTGGTTTCTATGCATAAGTGTAATTAAATGTTACGCTATCTGTTCAATTAAGAACTAAAAGTGTAACTTTACAGTTAGTAAGAAGCAGACATTAAAGAAATGCTTGAAAGTTCTGTTACTCTGTTTTTTTGCATTTGTAATATAATCTAGCATTGTCTCATAGGACTTTGGGAACTGGAAATTAACTCCAGATTTGAATGAGAGGAAATCTTTCATTTCAACCTTTTTTATTTTGTATGTTGTTGTTTCTCATGCTTAATGAATCTAAACAGAAAGGATCAGGATGATCTCCACTGATCAAGAGTACTAATAGACTTCCATAAGCTGTTTATTTTTGTTGCTGGTTTCTATGCATAAGTGTAATTAAATGTTACGCTATCTGTTCAATTAAGAACTAAAAGTGTAACATTACAGTTAGTAAGAAGCAGACATTGAAGAAATGCTCGAAAGTTCTGTTACTCTGTTTTTTTACATTTGTAATATAATCTAGCATTGTCTTATAGGACTTTGGGAACTGGAAGATAACTCCAGATTTGAATGAGAGGAAATCTTTCATTTCAACCTTTTTTATTTTTGTTTGTTGTTTCTCATGCTTAATGAATCTAAACAGAAAGGATCAGGATGAACTCCACTGATCAAGAGTATTATAGACTTCCATAAGCTGTTTATTTTTGTTGCTGGTTTATATGCATAAGTGTAATTAAATGTTACGCTATCTGTTCAATTAAGAACTAAAAGTGCAACTTTACAGTTAGTAAGAAGCAGACATTGAAGAAATGCTTGAAAGTTCTGTTACTCTGTTTTTTGCATTTGTAATATAATCTAGCATTGTCTTATAGGTGAGAGTAAATCGTTTACTTCTAGTCTTCTGTTTTCAAGTCAAGTTTGGAAATTGCTTAATGATGCTGTTACTATGTTTTTCTTTACTCCTGTTTTATATGTATCAAGATGATTAAACAGCATAAACTTCCTTATAGGGAAGGAAAAGGAAGAGAAACCATTTTTCTTGATGTAGTTTTTTTTTACCTGATAATCGAGTTCACCATTATTATGATGTATTGAACATGTATAAGGTCATTTACAGTTCATTGTATGACCACCACCTATGAATCTCAAATATTTCTGGTTCTTCTACATCATGGTCAATGACATTCCTCGGTAATCGACATTGAATTCCAGGTGCTTTGTTTGACTTGGTATGTCTGTGAGTTGGGTATTCTTTTGTGCTCACATACATGTACATGTACCATGTACTTGATTCCAGCCTGCAATTTCTTAATGTTCTGGATGTACAGGTCCATACACCTAAAGTATCACGTTATAAATGGTTATGTTGGGCACCGAGAGGTCTCCTCCTCTGTGAAAAGAAAAGACTCGTTCTCTCTCTCGCTCTTTCTCTCTCTCTCTTTCTCTCTCTCTCTCTCCCTCTCTCCCTCTATTTCTTTCCGCCATCTTTATTTATGCTAATTTAATATGTTAATTAACTTATATTTTCTTAAGCAAACAGCCTTTATTAATTTTGTACTTTCTCTTGCTGTTCTTCTACTTTGAATTTAGGACCTAAGCAGGTTAATCCTAAACTGAAATCGATACCTATTTTGGGGATGCACATTGTAGTCCTCAAATGGATGACAAATGTAGTAAATTTAATTGTCTTTGTTTTTTTCTGTTTGGGTTTGTCCTCCCCCCCATGTTTGTTATTTGTAGTTATTATGTGTTCTGCAGCTGGCCAGCCGTGTTTAATTACTACCACTTTTTGCAATGTACTGATATTCCTACACTTTTCTGAACGTAATGATGACTGACTTACCTTTTGCTGAAACAAGTGATATTGATTTAGACATATTATTTCACACTTTGCATAATGTTGATTTAACTTCCTCATCTGACGAACGTTATGAGAAACGTATTTCAGATACCCTCAATAGTAAATTCGATGAAATGTTACTTCAGTTTGATCCTAATGATATTCATTATGTAAGAGAATCTCAATACCTTACTCAAAACCAGTTTATTCAAAATGTTAAAAGCACATCAAAATGTGATTTAAATTTCTTGAACCTGAATATTCGTAGCCTGAACAAAAATTTTGAGCAGTTAACTTTATTGCTGGACAATATTGATCTGTGTAACTTTATTATCGGTCTCACAGAAACATGGTTACAAGACCAGCCTCATTCCCTTTTTTCTCTTTCTCAACATAACCTCATATTTAATAACCGTACGAATAAAAGAGGTGGAGGCGTTGCAATGTATGTTCCAGACCATCTAAATTTTAAAGTACTTTCTGATATAAACACAATGAATCTGGCAATGGAAGTGGTCTTTATCGAATTAGTCTTACAAAACAAGAAAAATATCGTAGTTGGTACTATTTATCGTCCCCCGTCTTCAAATCACAACGAATTCTTAGTTGAAATGCAGCATTTACTTGTTCACCCCCTTCTTCAAAATAAACATTGCATCATTATGGGAGATTTCAATGTTGATTTGTTAAAATGTAATGATAATCAGTTCTCTCATGATTTTCTGGATACCTTACTTTCGTATTCTTTTGTTCCAGTAATATCAAAACCCACGCGGTTATCCACTCATTCGTGTACTCTCATCGATAATATATTTGTAAATGTTGATCATTTACAAACTGAATCTGGCATCATACTGTCTGACATATCAGATCACTGTCCAGTTTATTGCAAAATTCAAAGTTTATTTAATCTTGCTAAATCACCTCCCTCGTCAAAAATAGTAAGGAAATTTACAGCTTCCAAAATTGATAAATTAAAGGGAAAGCTGGGATCGATCGATTGGGCAGAAGTTTTGGCTCATATTGATGTTAATGTATCTTACAACAATTTTATCCACGTTCTAAAAATAGCTCTTGACGAATGTATTCCTCTAGAGAGATGCAAATTTTCCAGTTATAGACATGAACCACGTAATCCTTGGGTCTCTAAATCTTTATTAAGATCTATTAATAGGAAAAATAACTTGTATTATAAATTTCGTGCGAATCCCAAACCTAAACTTCGTGAAAAATATGTTAAATATAAAAACACTTTGACAAAGATTATGCGATTAGAGAAACAGAGATATTATTGTACCCAGTTTGAAAAAAAGAAATCCAACATAAAGGAAACATGGGGAGTTATTAATAAGGCATTGAACAAAAAGAGTGGGAAAAAAAGCATAAAACAAATCCGAGAGGATAATAAAACCATCAATGATGAAGAATCTATTGCTAATCACTTTAATGATTACTTCTCAAACATTGGACCCAATCTTGCCAAGAAAATTCCTGTTGTCGGAAAACCCTTTCATTCTTTTTTGAATAACAAAAATCAGAATTCTATATTTTTTAGTCCAACCAACGCATCTGAAATTCTAAAACTTGTTAAAAATTTCAAAGAAAAAAGAAGTGCGGGTCATGATGAAGTCAGTAACTTTTTATTGATCAATATTATACACGAAATAGTTGTTCCCCTAGAACACATATTTAATCTTTCCATGTCTCAGGGTGTAGTTCCCGATGCCATGAAACTTGCAAAAGTTGTTCCGATTTTTAAAAAGGGTGACCCCTTAGATTCATGTAATTACAGGCCCATATCTCTCCTGTCTTCCATCTCTAAAGTGTTAGAAAAACTCATCTATGATCGCACAGTAGCTTTTTTAGTTAGTAATAATATATTCTCCGACTCACAGTTTGGCTTCAGACAAAAACATTCGACTGTTCATGCTATTTTACATTTCATTAATCATGTTACTTCTGCAATTGATGAACACTCTCATACCCTTGGGATGTTTCTGGACCTCTCCAAGGCCTTTGACACAATCGACCATCAAATTCTACTATACAAACTTTCACACTATGGTATACGTGGAAGGGCCTTGGAGTGGTTCGAAAGCTACCTCAAGGGTAGGAAACAATACGTATCAATAAATGAAGCAGACTCGGCCTTTCAACAGTTAATTTGTGGAGTGCCACAAGGATCCCTTCTGGGGCCTCTTCTATTTATATTGTATATGAATGACTTTCAAAACTCATCCAATGTTTTGTCGTTTATATTATTTGCTGATGATTCTTCTGTGTTTTTCTCACACAAAAACCCCAATTCACTACTTGAAACCGTAAATCTTGAAATGAAACTTGTTGAAGAGTGGATTTGTGCCAACAAACTTTCCTTGAACTTAAATAAAACTCAATGTATGCTCTTCAGCAACTCTATTTCGGGATTGCCTGGCAATGTTTACATCAATGATACAATTATACACTTAGTTGATTCATCAAAATTCCTTGGTTTTATAATTGACAATAAACTTTCTTGGAAAGAACATAACTTACAATTGAGTAAAACTCTATCAAGGAACATTGGAATAATCAATAAATTAAAAATGTCTTTTCCTAAGTATATTTTGAAAAGTTTGTACTCGACGCTTATCTTGCCTTATCTTAACTATGGCATACTTGCATGGGGGAATTCATTTAATTACCAGTTGGACAAATTATTGATACTTCAAAAACGCGTCATACGAATAATCTGCCACACTAATAGGTTAAGCCACACTAATAGTTTATTTTTAGAAAATAAAATATTGAAAGTTCATGACCTGTATAATTTCTTTTTAGGCTGTTTTATGTTTAGATTAAATTCTAACGAACTTCCTCATGCCATCACGTCGATATTCCAAAAGAATCAACAAATTCATAATTATCCAACCCGACAGTCTTCCTTTTTTCACTTACACAAACTGAGAACTTTACTAAAACAAAAAACTTTGATTTATACTGGTCCTGTGTACTGGAACTCCTTAGACATTTCGCTCAAACAGCTGCCAAGTTTAATTACTTTTAAATATCACCTGAAACATAAACTTCTACTCCAGTATGAAAATGTTTAAGGTCATCATGATAGAGACCATTGGTATTATCAACACTTGTTGGCTGGCTGCACCACACACTCGTTTTTGTTCTTTTGTTTTGTTTTTTGTTTTATATATTATGTAAAAAAATGTATTATGTAAAGGGAACCTTAATTACAAGCATAATGCTTCCAAGGTTTCCTCCTCATTACTGTAGATAATTGTTAGCATCATATGTATTTAATAACTTGCCATTACATCGTTTGAATTACTGTTGTATCAATCGAATATTATGTACATGTTTTGTTACCTTGTATATGCCTTACTTTGTAAATTCTTTTCATATGCAGTTAATGTGGAAATAAAACCTAAATAAAATAAATAAAATGTAAGTGGGCAGGGGCGTACGCAGGATTTTTTTCAAGGGGGGGGGGGGGGGGGTTAAAATATTTTGCTCCCGAAATCGCGCCAGCCGAAAAGTCGCTCAGTGGGGGGGGGGGGGGGGTAAGCGGACACTTTTTTTTTTTTTTGGTTAGCCATGGGTATAATTTTTTTTTATATAATAAAAAAAAAAAAAAAAAAAAAACAAAGGGGGGGGGGGTTTAGGTTTCTTTAGGGGGTTTACATACATTTAAATACCAAAGGGGGGGGGTTTGAACCCCCAAACCCCCCCCCCCCTGTGTACGCCCCTGTAAGTGGGTACCTGGCAATATTTAATTCCTTGAAATGCTAAAGCGCCGTAATGGCCGTACCTTGCTAAAACCAGGATAATAATCGGGCAGCGCCAGGAGCGTCACGACGAGGCGGACATGTGCGCTATATAAGAAGCCATTGTTATTATTATTGTTAATATTATCATTATTATTATCATCATCATTATTATTACTACAGAATGGAGTACCTTCCACGTGCTGTACCTAGGGTGCGCCAGTCCCAGCAACACGGTCGATGGGTGCACCACGGATCGCAACCAGGTCTTGGACCATCTACAGCCTTTCAAGGATGGTATAGACGGCGAGATCGGGCTGAGCCTTGAATGGGACTCTGTGCTACGAGGAGAAGCTTGCAGGTAAAGATTATTCGATGGTATTCTGAAAAATCATAATAAAGTCAAACCTGCTCTAGTGACTACCTGTCTACAAAGACCACATTTTTTGGTTTCTCTTGACAACGGTTTCTCATTGAAACATGTACTAAAGGAACATGTCTACAATTAAGACCACTCTTTGTGTTTCCCTTGGGCGGTCACTATAAACAGGTTTGACTGTAGATGTGAGTTTTAAAAAAAAGGCTCAAACCTTTTGGTCTAGTACGTTACAAAGCATGTCTAAGATTTTAATATAAAAAATAGTATTTATAATGTGTATGTGGGTGTGCGCGCGCGTGCAGGTGTGTGTGTATGTGCGCGCGTGTGCTTGTGTGTATGTGTGTTTGCGATGAGACCTGGGTCTGCCCAGAACCGTTTGTAGGCGATGACAGAGAGCTGACCGTACGCTTTACCGCTAGGCCAACTCACAGCTATTAGTCTTATTACTAGAGCTTTTTTCGGAATACACATAGTGTGAGAGAAATACATTTACAATGTATAATTATGTTCAAAGCAATAAACTACTCGGTGATGTACAGGACTCCGAATCAATAAATTACTTAGACTTGTTATATTAATTATGATAACAAAATCAAAACGAGAGTGATTCATCGGTTAATGTGTTGACACAACGCTGGTTGCATGCGCGTACATAAATCTCTGCAAGCACATAAGAAGAGTTTAATCCCAACAATTTAGTTTGTTTTGAAATCAACACCATTTTCCTAATAATTATCGACAACAGATATTGGTAAGTAATGGTGTTATTAAATTTAGTAACTTGCTTGTCGTCAACTAAAATTGCACCGATTATAGGTTTGGCGTACAGTAGAATGGACTTATACTAAAATACTTATGTTTAATTCCCCTCTAAATATACTTTTCTTTCTCTGTATCCTACTCTCTCCCATATTATCTGTGTCTGTCTCTATCTCTCTCCCTTGCCCCTCTTTTCTCTGCCCCACTCTCTTGCTCACTCTCTTGCTCCCTCTCTTTCTTCTGCTCCCTCTCTCAATTATGTGCAGATGTTCTGGAGATCGCTGCAATGGCGCCTCCTACGTGAAGATGAGCTACAGTCTGATGGTTATCTTGTCTCTGCTCACTCTCTTCTGGAACAGGTTCTAAAATAACGCGAAGAAGGAAATCATGGAAAACACACTGTACCCCAAAACTGTCATACTTCTTCTTCTCCCTCCTCTTCTATGTTCTCTTCTTATTATTATTCTTCTTCTTTTCCTCCTCCTTCATCTTCTTCTTCTTTGTTCATCTTCATGAAATTCGATTTGGCAACATCCTGTTACCAGCCAAAATTATCTACATGGTGCAGTGAAATGTCATTTCGGTCTACTGTAGGTCAATATTTTAAATTGGCAAAAATTCCTTTCTTGTGGGTACAGTAACTCTATCGTAGTATTGCAGAATTAATTTTGTTTCTATGTTAAGACATTCTGAGTACAATGTGTCGCCACTTGATATAATGAGTGTTTATTTTGCATTTCCAAATTACCGAAGCTAGTGCAGATTTTTTTAAATCTCTCTGCCCACAAAGCTTGCGAAAATTTAGACTCTTAGACAATTAATCAAACATTTCGACCCCAACAACCACATATTTGACTGCTGTCCTAAATAAGTAAATATTTACGATCTTTTATTTTCTTACCTGTGAATGGGAAAGTAATGGGGAGGTAAGTTTATATTGGCCTTTTAGAGCCTAATGCGAAAAACGCAAAATAAAACGTAGGGTCTCTGGCTAAATGAACGGCATTGCATTGCCGGTATGAAATATTACACGCCCACTCGACCGAACCTGTTACGTTATTTCATCAGACCCTGATCATATTTTATTCCACGAATGTCTAGATTACTTTTGCTGTACTGTAATCAGAATGCTAGGGATACAGATAAGATTCGAAATTAAATGAGCCTCGTTTTCTTCCTTCTTAAGCTTGTTACATTTGCGACGAAATTCAATGTACCGCCAATAATGAGAAGCAATAAATAGAAATGAAATTACTCATCAAATGTATATTGGTGAAAGCACTTCTTTATTTGAATATGAAACTTAATTTTGTGCCTCTGTTTACTGTGTCTAAAGGAGATTTTAATGGTGGATATGATGATAACGATTAAAGTAATTGTAAAGATGTAAAGGTCTAAATGATGATTAAAGTGACGATGGTGGTGATGATGACAATGGTGAGTTTACTAAGGAAAGTGATGAACATGATAGCAAGTCCAGTGTTGAAAATGATGCTGATGATAGTGATGATGATGTTGATGATGGTAATGATGATGATGATGATGATGATTGTGATGGTGATGGTGATGGTGATGATGATGATGATGGTGTTGTTAATGATGATGATGATGATGATGGTGTTGGTAATGATGATGATGATGATGATGGTGATGATGATGATGATGGTGATGATGGTGATGATGATGATGATGGTGGTGATGATGAGGATGATGATGATGGTGATGATGATGATGATGATGGTGATGATGATGATGATGATGGTGATGATGATGAGATAATGATGATGATGATGATGATGGTGTTGGTAATGATGATGATGATGACGGGCAGAATGGTGATAATGATGATGATGGTGTTGGTGATGGTGATGATGATGATGATGATGAGGGTGATGATGATGATGGTGATAGTGATGATGATGATGATGATGATGGTGATAATAATGATGATGATAATGAGAGTTATGATGACAATTATGACACTGATAACGATATACATTAAGTGATCATGGTGATAGTGTATACATAACGTTCTTATTTTCCAATCAAGATTCATGATTTTAAAGGTTCATTTTTCTGTAAAGTTCGCTTTCAAAAGGTTCCATAATTCAAAAAAGTGGAATATGGTACACAAGGTCCGAAAGTTCTTAATTCCGAACATGGAATTCAGTTTGTAATGTCGACAATGCCGAATTAGCCTCCACAATCTCGAAAATTGCAAACCTTATATTATCTTGAGAATTACGATTATTTTCACAATTATGAACTTTATTAGATAAATATTTAGAATTACAGACGTTCATAAAAAAAAAACTTTACCGCCACAGTAGGGATGATGATAAGGATGATGAAGAAGATGATGATGATGATGATGACGATGCTGATGATAACAACAAAGACAAAAACATCTACTTCTGGGAGAGAATAATTTTAAAGAATTCCTTGAATCGTTCTGCAGAATAGCTTTTGGCTAGATAATACGAATACTGCCGTTATATTTTTTCTCTTTGCCTCTTAAAGGTGTTTATTCCATATTTAAACAATAACATAATTTTGCTTACAATTTAGCAAATCAATGGAACATCAATAATACACAAATTATTTGTTCAAATATAACTAAGCAAGTTCGCAGGAAATTTCATATTTTGTACTTTTGTGCTCGTTGGCATACTGTAAATCCCAGTATTTTGAAGAAGATCCTGTGATTCCTGGGGCTCTGCAAATATTTACGTCGAACTGCTGTGGTCTAGTAAACAAGTCTCCTAACTGTGAAACACAAGGTAAGGGGTAGGAATCCCTGCAGCAACATTAAGGTTCTTTTTAAAGACACTAATCTACTTTTGCCACACTCGACCAAGATGTAGGTGATATACCTTGTTGGATGCATTCCATGAATGCACTGAGCGCTACCGTTGCCGGAGCTAAGTTTAATAAGGGAGGAAGGACCCGAGGACTCAATTTCGCCCCCCCCCCTCCCCAGGCACAGGTGATGCCAAAGAACTAAACAGTATGTACCATCATGATACAAAAAAAAAAAATACTCCAATCGGAGTAATCGCATCCGCACCCTGTACGCATACAGAAACTACGAAACACAATTTGGACATACAAAGTCAAAGAGTCAAAAAAAAATATTCAAATTCCATTAAAGGGCACGTTACATTGTCATCCGGCATCATTCCCTTTTCAAACCTCATGCATGAGACAATCTTGTAATGTGGAATGGAATGTGGAACAACAAAACACATAAAACAAACAAACAAACATACATAAATACATCAGTCAAATTAGATGTACAACCAAGCCATTACTTGAGCATCCACAACAGTCTCTCGGAGAGTCTTCGATATCATTTCGATGAGTTTTCCTGGGGCGGTTAGTGGAGTGCGAAGTACATTACAGAAGACATGTCGGTCGCAAATGCGACGGTTCAGACCTCTTCTAGCAGCGATGAAAAATAGTTTTTTTGTTTAATTAACAGCGAAAAGTTCTCGGGATAATGTCGATGATTCGCCCCCAAAGTTACCACTCAGTTTTCAAAACCTTAATATATGAACTTCATGTAAGAGCATCGCACAGGCGGCACAGCCTTTCGAAAAATCAACCTCAGGTAATTTCAATAGCCTTGTGGGTCATCCATTGTCAATAATGTCCTAACAGAACAATCGCATATCACTGGTACCTAAGTCACAGCGCGTCTATAAACCGAAGTCGGCGTGGAGTCGGTGTGGAGTTGGTGTGGAGTCGGTGTGGAGTCGGCGTGGAGTCGGCGTGGGGTCGGCGTGGAGTCGGTGTGGAGTCGCCGTGGAGTCGGCGTGGAGATGATTTGGCGGTGTGACGGAAGTAACAGTCCGGATGTGATTTGTAAAGGCCATCATAATAAGTATAAGTACATGTATTGAAAACACGATCGCAACTACTGTAGTTCGAAATATCAACTCAAAGTCAATTTCAATTATAACCTTTTCATATCCCTTCATGCTTGGTTTACGTCATACGTCGTCGCAATGTTCGCTTGTTTAAAATGTAATGGATAAGGCTTTTGAAATTGATCCAGTTGATTTTCCGAAAGTCGTTGCGAGCGTGTTTGAAATAAGGTCTTGAGTGTATTTCTTGAAAGTCTTTGCGATCATGCTTCCTTGTATGTGAATGCTAATCGTCCACATTCTGCCTGTCGAAGTGCGCCCTCAAGGACTACATGTTCACCGCCACTTCGCTGCTTCCATATGTGTAGGATCTCTAACGTGGACTCCTTTATGTCTAGCAGATGCTTCCGTTTAATGTTTTCGTACTCGGCGTATTGGAAGCCCAGGGCATTGGCTAAAGGCGAATAGAAGTCACTTAGCAGGTTCCGAGCAATGTGCATAATTTGATTTTCCGTCACGAACAGAGTAGGGTCTGGTCTGGAAAGTATATTGAAAGACAGAAGAAAACAGAGAGAACGTTATTAATTCAAGACAATTATGTTGTGTGTTTTTTTGGTAGAAGTCGTACTGTTTTAATAAAGACATATTGTCGGCAGTTCCCATTTGCAGTTTCATGTCATAATTCGATGACACTTGATGACTGAAGAGTTTGTGTATATGCATATATTTATATTTTTCTGCATATATTCTTCTTCTGTCACTGTTATAGCAATTCATGAATGTTACTTCCTTTTGTTGTTACCAAACAGGGCTGACGAAGACCACCACTCTTGGTGAAATGTTCTACCCTGTTTAAAGGTCAGAAATAAGATAAATAAATAAATAAACAATTCGGAGTGACATGTCACTCGCTTCTCAACAATTACAATTTCTTCGCAAAAATCAAGATCATTATAATATGATAAAAGGTGAAACTTACTGAGGCTGAGTTGACTGAAGTGTCTGCGGTGCACTGAGGCCAACTGGGTAAGGAAAAGCAGTTAATAAGTGACAGGTAAAATTAATATGGGGATTTTTAGTAATTTTGTAAAGTGGGCAGGGGACTTGAGCCCCCCCCCCCCCCCCCCCCCCCCATCCATCATTAGAACCACACTTGAATATACACATTGAAAAAAAACAAAAATCAAAGCAATATGTTCACTTTTCATGAACATACATTTATAAATTAAACAAAATAACAATAATCCACAGTAATATTTACACTTTTTATTTTGATACATCAACATCACTCTCACATGGATAGCACTCTTTATTGGCGCACTTCTGCGTCATCGAATAACGCCTCGTGTGCTAGTGACATTTAACAGAAATGAACAGTAGGAACACGCCGTGTCACATTACTGTGTGTGAGACGAGTCTGCTGCTGCCTGCATGACGGGCGTTACTGTCAAAAACAGTATATAGCTCATGCGGCCTTATTGCGGGCAACCGACGAATTCCCTTCACGGGCGTCATGAGCTAGTATTATTAAGGTAAAAACGCAATTGAAAGGACACCTCGTGTGCACAAAGCAGAATATTCCGAGATTACAATATTAGTTGGGAAAAGCACACGAGAAAACAAGTAAAAAAAAAACGAGAAAACTATACGGAAGCAATGCCCCCCCCCCAAAAAAAAAAAAAAAAAAAAAAAAGACGTGATAGATCAGGATGAGATGATCGGAAGACGAGACGAGAAGACAAAAAGACGAGATCTCTGACACTCATCAAATCGACATGATTTGTCTGAGAAGATGAAAGGATTAGACATTTTATCTCGTTAAGTCGGCTTGGTTAGGACCAGAATACGAAAAGTCGAGACACTGGATCTCATCAAGTCGACTTCATTTCGACGAGAAAACGAGAAGACAAGATCCTGGATATTGCCTAGTCGACTTGAAGAGAATGAGAAGACGAGAAATAAGATACTGGAGCTTGTCAAGTCGATTTGATTAGGACAAGAAGATGTGAAGATAGATTTTGCATATGCTAGATCTAATCAAGTCGACATGATTTCGCCAAGAAAAACAAGGAGACAAAAATCACTATCTCGCCTAGTCGACTTGACTAGGATCGAGACGAGATACTAGATCTTGTCCTCTCGTCCAAATCAAGTCGACTTGACGAAATCAAGGATCTTATGTTCTCCTCTTCTCATCCTGATGAAGTCGATTTGACCAGATCCAAGACATCGTCTTTTTTTCTTCTAATCTCGTCTTCTTGACTCGTTTTCTTGTCTTCTAAACCTAATTTATCTCGTCTTATGGGGGCACTTTTAAGCTTCCGGATCTAACAGAAATGGACTCGCCGAGTTCCAACAAACCGACACCCCTTTTCTATGTTCCCAAACAAGTTGATTTGCCGATTTAAAACAACTCGTCATCTCATTTTCTTATCCTAAACGCAAACAAATCGTCTTCTGAATAGTTTGTTAACTTTTTGTCTTCCTGTCCTATTATTACCTCACCATCTCGTCGGCACTTTTAGACTTCCGTAGATAACAATTTAACATAGAATCCAACCGACTTACATGACAGTAAGTGGTCATCAGCCACTGTCTTCAAGTTGGCTTTGATGAGGGCCTCTCTTAACATTTCAGCCTGCCCGGTTCTCCCGGTCATTTGATTCCAGTCTCGGAGCATCTGCTGTGTACCCTGGCTTGTGACGCTGCCGAACCGGTAGTTGCTTTTGATGTAGTTGCTGACGGGACCTGTACGGAATCCGAGTGCTTTCCCAAGGTTTTGGATGTGGTGTTCGTTGGTGATATCTTCTGCTACCTGTTTCAAGACCTCGTCAAAGTCCTGTTCTGCTGGGCCAGCCATCCTGCATAACATAGAGAATGAAATGTGAAGTTTGTAGAATAATAATAATAAATAATGATATTCCGCGTTTATATTGCGCATAATACACTGTTGGTCATAATGGTGGAATATTTATTTTTACCCCAGTTTAGGGAAGGATTTTTAAAAATTATTTATTTCTAATAGATCTAGATAATGGCATACATTCTCAGATTTTATTGAATATTAATTTGCGAGTGTTTTTTTTTGCGTGACTGCTTAATCATATGTGTGCTACTATGCTAATCAGCTAAGGGACCTACGTCCTTAAGTCATAATTGACAGTAATGAGGATTAATGCCTCACAAAAGGGCACTAATATATAGCTGATCGACACGATTTTTATCCTGGGGCCTCACAGTAACGAGGCCATTGCTTAGCCCCTGAATCATGACTGTACGCAGTGTTTGCTAGGGTACGCGGCCCCTTCCACAAATCCCCCAAAACGAAGAAAATGCAGAAAATTGTCAAAAATTCATTGCATTTTCCCCCGGCCCCCAACAGGAAAAAATAATTTGTAGGGCTAGCATTATGGTTCAAGGCATGGCCACACAGAAGAACTTTTCCTGTAGGGGGCCGGGGGGAAATGCAATTAATTTTTATCAATTTTTAATCAATTTATTGCATTTTCTTCGTTTTGGGGAATTTGTGGGGGAGGCCGCGTACCCTAGCAAACACTGCGTACAGTCATGATTCAGGGGCTAAGCAATGACCTCGTTACTGTGAGGCCCCAGGATAAAAATCGTGCTGATCAGCTATATATTAGTGCCCTTTTGTTAGGCATTAATCCTCATTACTGTCAATTATGATTTAAGGACGTAGGTTCCCTAGCTGATTAGCATAGTAGCACACATATGATTTAGCAGTCACGCAAAACAAACACTCGCAAATTAATATTCAATAAAATCTGAGAATGTATGCCATTATCTAGATCTATTAGAAATAAATATTTTTTAAAAATCCTTCCCTTAACTGGGGTAAAAATAAATATTCCACCATTATGACCAACAGTGTACATCGACGATGTCTCTAAGCACTTTACATATATATTGTTATCCCGGTCATCGGACTATGGCTTGCCCGCACACAATGTTTGCACATTCCACTCCCTGCGGAGCATTCCAGCCTGGCGCTATGAACAGACGCTCATAATGCTGAGCAAACTACATTAACTTTCGCATCCTACCGGTACCCATTTGAAACTTTGGGTATATTGTGGCAAATGTAGATTAACGTCTTGCCAAAGGACGGTAGTGAGGGCCGGGATCTGAACCCTGTACATTGTGATCTACAGTCCGGTGATTTATCTACTCGACCACAACATCTCTGCCTGTTTCCTAATGTATGATCTACTGTTTTCACGTCAACATTTCTACCGGTAACCAGCCATGATATTCTATCCAGTCATTTAACTTGTCATCATTGTGCTTTAATATAATATATGTAAATGCAGATAATGTACATTGAGTGTAAGCTTAAACTACAATCGAAAGTACAATCAAATATTAAAATACATGCTGATTTTACCAAAATAATATTTTCAAAAATGAATCGGAAAAACATAAAAAGTATCACGAAGTATCGACTTAATCGTATCAGAAGAGAGACTTATAATTATAATAATAAAACAAACAAAATAATTTTCAATAGGCAATTGGACAAACGTGATGGACTTCAAAATTATAAGTGATTATTCAAACCAATCTCCATTGATTATCTCTACTTTGGCCCCTTTCTTATCAACTGACTTTTTGCAGGGAGAATGCATAAACGAGTGGCTTACTTGTTTCGTTTGTTGCCTCCTGAACGATGTCCTGCGAAATAACTGAATAACAAAGAACATATAAACGTAACAAATAATACAAAATATACAAACAGTAACATCTTCATGTCAAAATGTTGTTTACATATATACATATAATAACGAACTTAATATTTCTATAACATGTTATTATAAATTTAAAGTATTATCAGAACTTTCTGTGTAAAAAGTGCAGGAGACCGCAATCATAAGCGTTGCTTGACTAGGATGGTGGCCTCAAAGGAAAAATCTTAACGCGAAATTTCAAATGAGCATTATTCGTTCATAATACGATCTTTGTGTATAAGTTTGTGAGTGTATTGTGCGCGCGAGTGTGTTTGTGTAGCGAATGGTGGATGTGCACGTAGCTCTAATGAACCCATGAACAACGTAACTACTAGGAATACATAATAACCTTACAATTATTTGGAACTGCGCGTGGTACCAAATACCAAATATAAAACTTTAATAATTTCAAAATAGGTCATTCAAAAAGGAGGAAACACAAGAATTCCATTCGCGGATGTTTAGTGAACAACCATGCAGCAAGGGCGTATTGTCGCTTGGTCTACAACGTACAGGTTTGTCTACTACCCAATTGGTCCGATGCCCATTTTGTCTATCCCTATATGGTCTAATAATCATGAAATAATAAATAATGATGATTTCACCCGACCTTTAACTTGACTTATTATATTTTGCGGATGCAAAAGTAATTTGGAATTGCTTGGTTATTGAACGTAAGGATTAAAAAGAGCAGGATATATTCTATGCAAAACATGCTGAACACGTTGGACCTGCAATTAAACCTTATACATTACCTGTTATATACTTGGTTATTAAGTGAGTTACGTGTTAACGACCGCGATCGCTAAGTTCGATTCAGGAACTAAGGTCGCTATTTTCCCACAAAAATACAATCTCAAGCTCTTTTGTTTTGAGGGAAGTTCTACGTTAGTATTATCTTTCAGATGCCGTTGGAATTTAACTTTTTCATTTGGTTGGCCTGCAAAATAATGAGACATAGTTATGTACCTTTGAAGGGACTTGGTAACGTTGTTCAGATGAGGGGAAATGCTGCCAAGGTAGTGACTTCAATGCTAGATATACAATTAATTAAAACTAAATTATCCCAACCATATTATTATAATCTGATTATATTACAGGTGAATGTAAATCGTCACAAAGCAATGAATTGGCTCTAAATACCATTCCAAACATTTAAGTGTTGGCTGACTTTAAAAAAAAGCCTGTTTTATGTCTTATTTTCATCGAAAAAACGGTCGGGAGAATTCAAAAATTGTTTTGGGAGAATTGACAGTTAGAGCATGGACCTGGTTAGAGGGAATTGCACATAACGCCTTCAAAGAAAACTATTGATATCTTTGTGGTTTGGGATTTTTTTCTTAATTTTGTGCATGTTACACTGCAAAAACCAGAGTGTTAAAATTAACACCAATCGTGTTCAATTTAACACTTTCTTGGTATCTATATCGGACAACTCCTCTGGTGTTACTTAACACCATTTTCTGGAATTAGATAATTTCAATTATACTTTTGGTGTCAATATTTGACAACTCCTACTGGTGTAGATTAACACCAATATCTGAAATTATAACGAATTCAATTCCACACCTGGTGGTAATATTTGACAACTCCTACTGGTGTAGATTAACAACAATATCTGGAATCATAACAAATTAATTTCCACTTTTGGTGTTTATATTCTTGTTGATCCAATGGTCCCACATTCCATATTTCCTATTATCGACCAGGGTAGAAGAACCAGTGGTAAACTGATAATTCATAATCGATGTTGAAGTAATTTCAAGATTAACATTTAAATGATACAGGCTGGTACACCAATGTATAATAAATATGCAGGTTGTTTCTTGGTTAGTAATCTTATAATCGATATATCTATTGCTAAAACGTTAATGTAATTGTAACAAGATCGGACAAATAATCTATTGGTCAATAATTGCCAAAGGAAAATACAAATCACAAAATTGATGTGCATTGTCATAATTTGCTTAACAAATCATGATAAATGTGTTCTTCTGTGAACACGTGTAAAGTAATCATTAAGCGCGCGTACACTTTGTGAAAACTTATTCGACCAATAGGCCAATCAACCACCTTAAACGAAATCACGTGATGATACTTTCAACACCGAGCATAAAACAACACCATGTTAAGTCAAGTAATTAATAATGCATGCTTAAATATGACCGGTGTTAAAAATAACCCCAATGGTGTCAAAAAAATTCAATACCATACTGGTGTTAGAAATTTAACACCCTGGTTTTTGCAGTGTAGAGGGTCAGTACAGTAGAAGACATAAGTAACATTTCATACAAAATGTATGCATTCTTTTCTTTATCAACCTTCAACTATGTTACAGGTTCGCTTTGAACGATCATATTAGTTTACAGGAACAAACCCCCGTCCGAAGTAACGCATACCAGAGAGTCTGAGCTTCGAGACTTTTCAGAGACCATAGAAACTCTGCTGTAACTGCTCCCGACACGACCGTGTTGTTGCATTTGTTTTAGTTTGGCAATTAGTCAGGATGAACTTTTATTGCCACTAAGTTTGATTTTGATATTCTGAATTACAAGCTCTTAGGATAAAGTCATATTTCCATGACATAATTACAAATTAACATCGTAGCAGAGATTGCAAGACAGAGTTAGGCTTGGTTTAATACTGTATGGCTGACCTTTATTATAGTGTCAGTTTTATCATTCTGTGTGTAAATTCAATATTAAAGGCCGTCTGTACTAGTGTGGACAGGAGGGATAAGACCACCCAGCGAGGTCATTGACAGGTGGCTGTCTCATCAACTCAGCTCAGAAAAGGGGAATCATGGGGGACCAACAGGCACCGATTGGGCACTGTTTTCTACGTTAAGGGGGCAAGAAGCTACAAGTAGTACAGTGAGCCTTTAAACAGGTAGTTTTATACATCAATTGTATTCAAAATAGATACATGATAATTGACAGTCCCTTGATGATTCGTCGGTTTATGTGTGATAAATTTCAACCGATCTATCACACAAATATATATAAGATAACATCTATAATTGATTTATCAGATGTATAACTTAGTCATCAACCTTTCATCAGTTATGGCTAAAGGGGGGGGGGGGGGGGGGGGCGGTGGCTGAACCCCCCCCCCCCAAGCTCGAGTCCCAATGCTCCAAACGAACTATAATTGTTGACTCAAAGTAAAATGAGGGTAATTTGGTCATCATTGCTAAAATATTTGCACACTTAACCAATTTGTTGCCCTTTACAGAATGGAGCAATCAAAAATTACATAGTAGTCAAAATTGGACATACGGCCTACATGCACTTTCAAATACTACTGCCAGTATTAGCAGTATACATTGGTATACATGAACTTTGGTTTACCGAGACGACGTCCTACATAATTATATGTTAATGATATATCTATATACGCATACGAGGCATAATTGATTCCCGCGTGATCTCTCCCAGATTTCCATTATCAAAGCAGTCATTGTGAACAAATATTATTACAATGTAGCTATTTATTCAGTGCATAATTCTCCTACACGCACTCAACCATTTACAGTCGTCAAACTGTGTCAAGCAGCACAGGTCGCGACCATTGCAGAGTAGGCTGTATATATTATACTACCGCTGGAATTCAGTCCCATGTACTTAAAACGGATGTCGCCCTTCCGTTTGTATGATCTTGCTTTATCATAGGGAATTGCATGTATGAATTCTACAAGCGAAGTTCATATGATCGGTGAATAACGTGAGTTTGCCCTATATGGAAGGGACAGAGTACGGGAATCATCATATATTCATCACGGCTATTCATATTCAAACACTCTTACAACTTACAAATGACCTCCCCTCTAGCTGAATAAATGAACTTTAACTTGAACAGGCTCTCGATGTCATGCATGTAGTACGGTAGTAGTGCATACAAAATTACACGCCCAGTCGACTAGGTGGGTAATTATTATATTCGTGAGTATAGTTGTACTAGTATTATATATATGCTAGCTTCATATCACGTGTGCAAAATACATGTGCTTACCTTTGTTGTTATCTGCATGGATATTATATAGTTCCAAGTAGCAATAATATATCAGTGTTACGTTGAGGAATAATCCATACTGTCTCCCGTGGCCGTACGTGTCTGGTTTTTAACGGGATTTCTTCGATCCGGATATCTGACCTGCACCTTCGAATATCGCTGTAGTAGATATAAATATGACGTGTATGGATCGAGTTAACCAGTATACCTTGTGCATGAAAATAAGTGGACTTTTGCGGCGTGCATGTGTAGCGGACACTTTTTTTTTTTTGGTCTCGAAATTTCAAAATTTGACATTTTTCTTCGTTGGGGGGGGGGGGGGTAAGGTCACCTTTTTTAAGTTAGCCGTGGGTATAACTTTTTTTTTTTTTTTTTTTTTTAATAATTTAAAAAAAAAATAAAAAAAAACCAAAGGGGGGGGGGGGGTTTTAGTTTTTTTTGGGGGGTTTACACACATAAAAATACCAAAGGGGGGGTTAAACCCCCAAAACCACCCCCCTGCGTACGCCCCTGCACGGACCACCAGGTTCCTGTAAGCAAAGGGTTAAAAGGGTTGTTGTGATGGCAATGTGGAAGTAATTCTTTATTTTGTAATATTTGTATTAAAAAGAGCTTCAATTTTGACGAAATGAGGAGTCATCCGTATATTAAACTAGGGATGAGATGTCGTGTGATAGCGAGTAAGAAGATTTTATGAACTGTACACACTTAGAAAAAATGGTGCAAGTATGCACCTTTAGTGGTGCAAACCGATGCAACACTGGCATCACCTTTAGGGGTTAAATCCTGCACCCTTTTTAAAGGTGCAATCCTAGTGCACCCTTTAAAAGGGTGCCAGATTGAACCTTTAAGGGACATGTTAGTATACTTTATAGTTCAATCCTGCACCTTTAGGGGTGCAAACCGATGCAACACTAGCAGCACCTTTATGGGTTCAATCCTGCACCCTTTAAGAGGGTGCCAGATTGCACCTTTTAGGAGACATGTTATAGTACTCTTAATGGTTCAAGCCTGCTCCAGTAGGGGTGTAAACTGATGCAATAGCAGCACCTTTAGGGGTTCAATCCTGCACCCTTTAAAAGGTGCAATCCTGCACCCATCATCGAGGGATACTCTTGAAATGTGCTCGTACAAATTATTTTCGAAGCTGGTGAAATTTATTTTCAGTCTATATGTAGTTGAATGCTGCATTCATTAAATGGACGAAAACAAGCGGGAAGAAATTTAACTTGAAGCTAGCATTCTATGTTCAAGTTTATGGTATGAAAGGTTACAAATCATGCAGCATGATTCTAGAAGATAATAAATTATGGACTAGGGGTCGGGTATCTGATAAAGCACACATAAATATAAAGTGCGGAATTAAAGGTAGCATGAGCGGAGGCTCAGTTGGTATAGAGCAGTGGTCTCGTAATCCGGCGACCCGAGTTCGAAACCAAGTCGATGCGCTAGTGCCCTTTGGTAACTGAAGACACAAATCATCATTACCAGGTCCCTCGGAGAGGACCTTAAGCCGTCGGTCCTCTGGTTGCTTACTAACAAGCATTTATGCTTTTTTAGCAGTCAGGTAAAACATCCACCACGAGTCGGGGAAATTGGTTACCGAGACAAGCCTCACCACATACATTATAATCCGTGGGCCAGAGGGGGCTACCGTGCACCCCCTATGATCCTACTTCTTGGGTGTCAATTTGTTCATTGGGATCCATTGTATCAGAAAAAGGATGTTCCCAAGAAAAGAACTCATTTAGACATTGTTTTTCTGCCCCTTATTTGAAGATATGTAAGAATGTCGGTTTTTCGTGTTTTGCACACTTTCTTAGGGTTTGTTAATTATGTGCTTACATTTTACCCTGTTTTTCATCAGATACAAGTCTAATCTCAACCAAATTGATAACAAATCTTTGTAAATCATACAACAATAGGTAGACAAAATTATGTTGACTTTTAATTATGTATACACTGTGGCCCGAATTCACAAAGGAGGTTCGTCGACAAACCTTGGTTTTCGTACGTCATATAACGCGTTTTTATGCGTATTTTACAAACCTCCTTTGTGAATTCGGGCCATTATGTTGAAAATCCACAAAGCGTGACGTATGCTTGACTCGGCCACTTCCCCGACCTTTAGTTCCGCTCATCGTATGCTATCCGGTCGACTTCTTCCGGGGTGCGTGGTAACAAACATTAGTATGCCATTTATATCATAACGCACTGGAATATGGGATAGCTATTTCACACAATCAGTTGAACATGATTGGAAACATTTAAGCAGTATATTGGTGAAATGAAGGCTCTAATTGATTCTCAAACGAGAGGAATTGTTCGATTTACTTTTCAGGTAAACTATAAAGGACATGTGCCAGTTAATTTTTACCCATATTTTTGTCCGGACCCTGAAGTCATATGGGGGAGGCCCTCTGGACATGCCACACGGCGATACGTATGACTCAAATTCCAATGAACAGGACCTGCAGTGACTCACTTCCGAGTAAATTTGTGCCTCACCACTTTACCATAAATGCTACATCATTGTTATTACGTTGCCATATCACGACACTACAGAATGACGATTTGAATATTCCTACATTCAATACATTTCTCTCTTTGAAATTGCTCCCATCATTGTAATTTTCTTGCAGTAAATGTTACACGCGATGGACGGGATCCCCGACAAGACACTCCTGGCCATCGCCAAGGCCATCTCGAACAATGAAAAGCTCCTAGCACTCGTACTGGAGTTGGACTTCAGCTACGCCGATTTCGTGAATTTTAAAGCGACCAATCACAGCGGAGCAGAGGTCACATCGTCTGGGACTATCTCGATGATATTCACTTGGAGGGAGAGGACGAGGCGAGAAGATCAAGTCAGGGTGTTGTCCAAAGCACTAGAAAAGGTGGGATTAGTGGAAGTAGTCGAAGATTATCTGCTAGACAAGGTACCAGATGTAGGTAAGCGAAGCTGATAAAAAGATAGTAGTGGAAAAGGCCAATACATTAAAAATTTAATTTATACAAAACATCATACTGTTTTTTAGATGAGTACAAACAATATCATCATGGTATGTACTCATCGAAAAAATAGTGATAGCAGATCGTTTTGTAAGGTCAACCTTCGGCAAATTCAATCCCCTTGTGCCTTGTGCCTTGGTATTGTATGTACTCATCGAAAAAATAGTGATAGCAGATCGTTTCGTAAGATCAACCTTCCAAAATTCAATCGCCTTGTGCAGCATCTATTAACAAGTGCTAACACGATGATGAGGTGTTACGCAACCCGAACATGATTGCTATATGGGACATTCAATAAGTTATTGAAATAGCCCTTCAGTTGATATTATGAAAATAGTTGCTATCGTTTAATATTCATTTTAGCTGCATTGTCTAACTTACAAGTTGTTTTTTCCAAACAATCTTGGGAAACATTTGAAAAAGATTATCGGGTGCCTAATTAATTCTTAAAGATAAAGACCAGTTATGGTCATGCGATTGCATTGTGAAAGAAACGTTGTGGAATTGATCAGAAAGGTTGATCATCTAGCATATAAGTATTGGTGTGTACTGCAAGGTTCTGGAATCATCAAAATGATAAAAAAATTAGCACAGTCTTGGTAAATTTACAAGCACTGTACACAGAAAGATGTATATGGGACTACGCACACGTGCGCGACACGCGCGTTTATCTCTCACACACCAATAGATAAACTAATTTACCAAATATATCAATTAGTAGGCGGTTTCCCGGCAAAATTGTTATCATCATGTATTAGTCAAAACATATTCTTTCACATGATTGGAATTAGAGCTTCCATTTCATTTTTGGAAATTGGGGCGTTTCCAAAACTGGTCTTTACCTTTAAAGAAGAGCACGTGGAACAATAGTTTTAAAAATGTTTTAAGAGATCCACTACGAAAATGAATATCATATGGAACAATTTACAACACCCATTAAGCTAAATATTTCCGAAAAACACCTTGAACGTACGTCACCTTTTGTAATGTGCGGATGTTACAGTGAAATGTTACTTATTCCGAACAACATTTTCATGGAACATACATTAGCGTTTATTTGTCGTACCTTTCGAGTTTAGTCTTTCGGGTCTGTTTTATTTATTTGTAATACATTTTTTTAGCACATCCATGCCTTGGGCAGTGATTACTCTAAATGCATAAACTGGGACTACACCATGTAAAAGATATCTGTGGATATTTTGGGTTAAAAACGATGTGCTTTACTAAGAACGGGTTTCAAACTTCACATCCTCGTAGGCCTATTTAGTGATACCCAGGTTCCATGCACTAGGAAGAATTATGTGTATTTCTTGTTTTACTTTGAAGAGTTATTATTCTCATCTTCTTAATTTTTAGCAGATGGGTTGGCACAACTTCCGGGAGAGGGTAACAGCGCCTCGAATCAGGCAGAACCTGGAATAAGGTATGTATGAGGTACTAAATCAGTATTATGAATACACCCAAACGTCTCCTTTGAAAACAAAGTTATTTCCAATGGAATAGCTTGGCTACTGTTATGATTCAGACAAAGATGTGTTCTTCTTCATTTAATTTGTTTGTTTTTTTCGGGTTTAGTTTAGTTTTGTTTTTCCTTTCATACCATTTCCCCAATTTATTTTAATTCTATCATTGGTTTGTCTTCCCTATTAAATAGTGCTCGACAAAAACTCATGGAAATATTTCTAGAAACACTACACTATTTTCCATAAACAAATTTGGTTAGGGCCAACGTATTTATATAAAGAGTTTAAATGGTAAATAGTGCTTTCTCTCTTAATAATAATAATAATAATAATAATAATAATATTTCTTGTTTACCCAGGGTAGCCTCATCAGTGTTCATACTGTTCTCCCTGAGGGCCCTGCAATCATATTATTACCCCGGTCATCGCATTCAGGCTTTCCCGCACACAATATATGCACATTCTCCACTCCCTAGGGAGCATTCCAGCCAGGCGTCATTTTTACAAGTGCACACTCGCTAATCTAAGCACATTAGCTTTCACATCCTACCGGGTACCCATTTGACACCTGGGTGGTTTCTTGATGACTTGCTTACTTCTCAGTGTCTTATTCACCTCGTATTCACCAGTCTTTCCGCCTTCCTGCATTTCAAACCATTTTTTTCTACTTTTCTTCAAATAACAGAAGTAAAGAAAACAGAATCAACCATTACGTCTCCCAGGACCAACTGAACAAGATCTCGCGGGAATTTCCAAATGAAAACTTCGAATCCTTCAGCTTAAAATTGGGCATCGGAGCGAACCAGGCCAACAACATCCTGGTGAAACATTGCAAGGACTACCGGAGGGCCTTGATGGACATTCTCATGGCCTGGAAGAACAGGACCAGTGGCCCTTGTCAAGACCTAGAACATTACTTGAGAGCCTCAGGGGCAGAGGATTTGATAGCGAAAATACTTTATCGATAGAGCCCGCCCGGGGTTGGTTATGAGCCACGAGACCGAACTCCGTCTATACCAAAATGTCGGTCTTGTGGGCCAACTGTATAGGTTAATCTGAAAGTTTGTGAGAACGACGGCCTACGACTGCCACGAGATCAACAGTCCTTGATTCCCTCCAGACTTTTACAATTTATCACAACTTTTCGGACGGCCCGGAGTTACCAGAAAAATATATTCGGTCTCGAGGATTATGGATCTCGTTATCTGTCGGTCTCTTGGACTGTGAGTCTGAGGAACCATCGCTCTCTTGGACTGTCGGCCTCGTGAGTTGTGTGTATCGTCAGATGTGTGCCTAGCTATCAGCATATACTCGCCATGCTGCACCTGGACTGCCTATAATCAACGTCTAAAATTTACAGATTATAAAACGCAACACTAAAAGATAAAGGCTGACATAAATGCAGCAGTACAAATATCCAAAGAACATATCAAGTTCATCTCTCATATAAAAAATAAGAATTAGCGAAGTTAGTAATGATAACGTAGTCATGAAATATGTATATATCATTGGCTAATTTTTCCTTTTTAGTACTACTTTTTATGAGATATGTTCAAGAATATAGACAAAAAACTATCGCAATTACTTTTGAATTGTCAAATTACAGGCCATTTCAATAAGCTTGTTTATCACTTTTTGAAATGTGCGAGCATTACAGTACGTAATCCGAACTTGAATGTTGTAGGATATATATCACCCCGGGCGAATATATGGATAATAAATTTGACATACGTCAAGGAAATACTATTAAAACAGTTCAAATTCAAATTGGTCTATTAGTTATTCGCATGTGAAGGAATACTTAGAAGTGCAATTGCACAGAAAACTATTGCCATTTATTTTATGATTGTGAATAATCCAAACTGTTTTGAAACAAGATCTCAACATTTCCCAGAATAACAATAGTATTGTTTTATAATGAACACAATTATTACAGTGATATAATTGTAGGCAAGCAATGTGATTATTTAAATTCAAAATATGTAGTTCATAAAAATCTTTTTTTTTTTTTTTTGCTTCTTGTGTTTCATATAGGTCTACACAAAATAGAAAATGCAATTTTGCCAACATATTCGAAATCTATTGAAAGGAAATCTCATGGAAGGCACATGTTTAAAAGTATCACTTTATGAACAAATGTTAATTATGTTAAACAAACTTAAAATTAATTTTGTGATATAAGTATGATTCATGTGTTTTTCTTTTTAATCAATATAATTATGTATTCTGTATGCAAATATAACGGTTAAGAATTTAAAGCGTGACAATAAATGCAATATTTAAGACAACATAAAATACTACCATAACGGTGAAGAGAGATGCAAAAACAAAGCAAAAGATAACATACAATTGTCAATATTTAGTGGGGAAAAAAAGAGAAAGTAAATACAAATAGCTTGTTTAAATTAGCATTTATATACAGTAGGCTTGCGGGTGCACCATGTGAGAGAGAGCTAGAGAGGATTGAGGATTCCTGAAAAGGACTCTCGGTAATCTTTCTTGAGGATGTGTAGTCCTGAAAAGGACTGTTTGTGTAGTCTTGAAAAAAAATGTTGGTTATCTTTCTTAGATTATAGTTCTAAGGAGAACTATAAGGCTTGGAGAGGATGAGTGGCGGGAGTGGCTCGACGTTTCGAACAGGTTGACTATCTGTCGTCACTCTCCCACTTAAAGACATTTTCAAGCCTCAAATGCCGTTGGAATTTCACCTTTTCATTTGTTGGGGCCTGCAAATGGGACATAGTACCTTAAAGCTTACATGTATTTTTTAAATAAAAAAACACCTTCAACTTTAGTAAGGTACTATTGCAACTTCACCGTGTCCTTTATTTCCTCTTGTTGGATGATCGATATTAAAATATAATTTACAAACATTATGAAAAGTAAGGGGCCTCACAATGAACTATGGGGGGACCCCGCAAGTAATCCCTATAAAGTCAGACAGTTAAGAATTATAAATAGTACATTGACGACGATTACTAAGGTAGCTAGAAACTGTCAATAAAGGCCTTTGACAGATCAATGAATGCACCGATAGCGAGTGAATTATCTTCAAAGTGAGAGTTGAGTTGAGTGGTCAATCCACAAGCCAAAATTGATTTACAAAACGACAAATTTGTATAGGTTTGGTTGTAAATGATACGTTCTAGAATCTTGGAGAAAACAAAGAGTACTGAGATAGGTCTTTAATTGCTAACTTGTTCCTTTACTCCACTTTTGAGAAAAAAATTAGGTTATTCTTGCTAATTTCATTTTATCTGGGAATTTACCGGCACTATTAGTGATAAATGAAATACATGGTTTACATATTAGGTCAATAACAGCTTTAATAATTTACTACAATTTACTATATTACCCAATGAATAAAGAGGTGGCGCTATTCAAAGACAGTGCACAGAGCCATTGATAACTACCTCTGATAACACCCATGAAGAGGTATTGCTGACTTAATGTACTGTGTAGAGAGCAACGAGTTGGACACACTATAATAATAATAATATTCCGCCTTTATGTAGCTCTTAATGCAACTGTCTCTAAGCGCTTTACAGATATACTCTTACCCCGGTCATTGGATTGTCCGTATACACTGTGTGCACAATCTCCACTCCCTGGGGAGCATTTTCAGTCAGGCGTTACTTGACGCTCAAATACTGTTCGACCGGGTATCCATTTAACACCTGGCTGGAGAGTAGCAAGTGCAGGTTAATATCTTGCCAAAGGATGTTAGTGCCGTGTCGGGATTCGAACCTTCGACCTTTGCATATCCAGTCAAGTGCCTTAAACCACTCGACCACGACACTCCTACTATAGCGAATACTGCTACTTTAGGGGAAGCTAAAACCAAGTCACCAAGTGAAACGAAGATGGCCGAGCTGTGTTTAAATATTGCTCTGACCACTGTACGTGTACATGGAATATCAAGTTGAAGAGAAACAAAGAGAGAGGGAGAGAGAGAGAGAGAGAAAGAAGCAGAGATTTTTTATTTGCATATGCTTTACATGAAAAAGAGAAATACCAGTTCATTGTCACCATTCGACAGGCTTCTACAGTTCCTGTATATTTTAGTCAATTGATCTGCATACAATTTATACAATTAAACCTGGTTGAGCGTGGCAGACCAGCAATGCACATTCTGATTTTACATAAAATGAGCGATAATTTTTCCCTGTCTCCTTGCACACGTGGAACAACAGTCATGTGAATAACATGAATTTGTACCCAACCGAGAGGGCCACCCTGGGTGCAATTTGCCTGTTTACTACTTCATTTGTAAGAAATGATTTCAATTGTACAAACACAATACACATTTTTTGTATATGCCTAAGCTAGAAGCGTGTTTACTCATATACTTTATGAGTGAGTTCTGGTGCTCAACACACGATACCACATGTTGTTGTTGACGTGCATTTGCGCAAATGGAAAGCAATTATTAAAGATCAGATAGGACAATAAAACTTGTAATGGTTTACAGAGAAAATGCAAGTTATCGAAACAGCAGACAGAATACTGTGGTTTTAATAGAATAACATTACAACGAATAGGCACAGCTCACACAGCCTGTATCAGATGAACACATTAGATCACTAGCATTAAACGTTGCGACGTAATCATGTGTGTGTTCTTTACTCCCTTGCTAGTAAGTTATTTCAGAGAATGTATTTCCATCATACCCTGTATACAAGAATGGATAATGCTGATAATCAGATTTAATAATGCAGTTGGTTAGCTGACACAGGCTTTGACTGGCATTAAGCACCGGAAGACAATTGAGGGAGCGAAGCGAGTGAGGGTGCGGCAGGGGTGTGGGAGGGGGACAGTTACCCATCCCCCAAAAAATTACCCCTCCCCCGGCAAGAGATTTTTGCATTTTGATATGTGTAAAAGTGCTCTTCGGTGAATGTTTATAGTATGCTTTATTATATCCGAGAATCTATCTCCATTATACCCTTTATAAGTTCAGCCCACGGTGAATAAAACATAGGTGTTGTAGAGGACAACCTGATAGTCCAGGCCTTGTATTTCCACATTAGACAAATTGGAATCAATGTAAATCTGTAAACACCACCGAGAAGTCGTCAGTACTCATTATGTTTAATTTTACTTATGTCTGTAAAATATACGTTATGATTGCGATATGATATACATGTAGAAAATTTGTTGATGTGCTTTCAATAAGTGGGGTAGAATATTATCGCTTTAATTAATCAAGTATGTCTTTGATAACAATACATACAAGATTCCGAAATAGAGTACATTCTAAGGAATCATGACAAAGTGGGACTTGTCAAAGTAACTGATTTTTGGAAGAAAATATCATTAATTATGAATACTAGAATCAACAGATTGTGCAATGCATATGTTAGCTGTCAAGAGACCCTTATATTATATATTTATATATAAACGAATTCAGATGTAATTATGATTGAACAAATCACTAGAAATTGGTTATATCTATCTCTAATTTAGCAGGGTATTGATGATTTATGTAGCTATACTGTAACTATAACTATAGAGAGAGGAAAGGGGAAGAGACAGGGAGAGAGAAGCTGGAGGAGAACATGGATCAAGAAGAAGCAAGTGAGAATGGAAGATGTAGGATAGACCGGGCGGGCTTGGGATCAGTTTTGACAAGAAAATCCAAGAGAGGAAACAAAATAAGAAAACGGGTAGGTGTTAAAAACGATATATTGCCGTTTGGTCTACAACAAGTTCATCTACTACCCCATTGGTCTATTCCCATATGGTCTCCACCCAGCCCGTCTGCTATCAACATGGTCTAACGATCATTTCGTATACTTATCATTTGGTCTAATTTATATGTGGTCTAATCTCCAATAAGTCTACTATCCGTTCGGTCTATTATTGCTCATTCAGTCTATTTGCTAGTCTAATGCCTTTTTTTGTATTTTATCCATTATGGTTTAATATTAATTTAATCATGAATAATAATAATAATCAAATTATTATTAGGCCGTATGGATGGTAGACGAAATAGGCATTTTCAAAAATGAAAATTAGACGAATTGGTTATTAGACTTAATATACCAGATGGGTAGAAGAGTAATTAGAGATTATATCATATGGAAATTAGACCAAATGACTATCATCCTAAATGGTCATTAGACCACATGATAATTAGACGAAATGATTATTAGACCATGTGGATAGTAGACGGGCTGGTTGTAGACCAAATGGCAATTTACCTTTAAAAGATCATGTATTGACCTTTTTACATCAATGTACAAACAAATCTACAAATAGATAGTTAGGGCTTATTAATAGGAAATAACAAACTCAACCTTTAATCATGTTGACATTTAATATCTGTTATCTATAAAGACGATTGAACCATTGGTCCATGCAGGTTTATTCAGTGACAGGGGTTTACTCTCAGACAGACAAGTCGTCATCATGACACTCCAGAAGCAGTAGATATCCAAAGTAAAGACATAGCTAAGGATCTACATTAATCAGTGAATTGTATTAATCTTCTGTTTAAGCCCCATATTATGTTGTTGATTCATTTATCAATTTTCTTGTAACCCTTGTTTCGAATAGTTTACATTAATAAAGGTTTATTCAACTGAATTACATGTCTTCTGTTTGCCAGATTACCAAAGTCTTAGTGGCAGTATTTCCAACCTTGTGACACTATCACTATAAACATGACGGACAAAGAAAGAGGACAAAATATACATCCCTTCACTGCTATTATGTAAAAATGTGAAGAACAGGTGAATATGCATGTGAAACCTGTTCTACACATTTGTACATAGCAGTGAAGGGATGTTCCTTTGTCTACCACAGCAATTGTTGAGGGTAGAATGAGGAACTGTATATTTTGTCCTCTTTCTTTGTCCGTCATATTAATAGTGTATCCTAGTGGTACGTGATCGGGTTTAATCACCCCCTTATGCCACCCATCGGTCTACGCCGTAGCTACAGAATGGTTGACATCATTTTGACGCGCTCCCTTTTGTCGCAATTAAATGTGCGTAGGAATTGAAACATGAAACGCAAATCGTGCGGGAAAACCCAAACCGTATCGATCGTTTGCTGCTGACTTTATGCTTTGATAAAATGAAATTCGGATCATTGTCATCACAGGAATAACAATGGCGGCCCGATATATACAGTTGCTCTGCATCTCATACAATGTATGCATGATACTTCATGTCTGCTCGCTACAGGGTAAGTCTATTTTAGTTGAGATGCCAATTACTTATATATTAAGATCAAGCTATCATATATAGCAATGAAGGTTGCACTCACATTATATTCCATTCCCTTTCCTTGTCTTTTGTAGTAAATTGTGAGTATCGGTTCATGTATCCCTGTTTTAGCGTGTATTTGTATTTGTATTTTATAAACTTTACTTTAGTTAATTATGTCATTTGTAGTTTAAGGAGCCTATCCACAACAAGCTCTGCTTTTCCATAGGCTCCGCCACTATATCTCTTAAATTCAAATTAATGGAGTATATTCTGAATAGTGTGTACCGGTATTGTATGTACATGTGTATTATAATCATTTTCAATATGTTGTTACACTGTCCTCTTTGTAAACTGAGATATTGTGAAAAACAATAAACTATCTATCTATCTATTAATTCCAAAGTCCTATTTCGTCAGTCGTAATATACAGCGAGGTCACTTGGTATTTGTATATAAATCACACAACGGTATCGGTATTTAAAAAAAATACCGATACGCAGCATGCAGTGTGTTAGTCTGATCAAGAAGTAGTAACTTCTTGGTCTGATGACAAAATGTCGGTTTTTATGGGGGATATCATACCAGAGACATGCATGGACCTGCTCATACCGTTGGATCGAACTACATACTAGTGCAGGGACACAGTTGATGCATACTTGTATAAATCGCTGGTTTGACCTTAAATTGCAATAACGACATCCGTACGTGACTCGGTTGCAAAATCCGGACAAAAGGTAGAACTAAACGAGTATATCGACTTTAGATTTCGAATTTCAAGAGGGGGAGAGTTCCAGCCCCCCCCCCCCCCCCCACTCAGGGGTCGAAGGGACCACATGCGTGTTCCCAAAATATCCGGTAAAGGGGGTACTTTTCACGCACCAAAGTCCGGCTCGTAGTACACAAAAATCCGGCCCGTATTGACTTTACACACCGGACATAGGGGGGTGTTTTCAAAAGGAGGGAACATGCATACGCGTACTCTTATACCCCAAATAACACTGAGTGGCGAGGGGGGGGGGGGGGGTTCTAGGCATATGAGCCACTGTGTTGAATAGATTTAAGGGCTTATACGGTTTTGGGGTTTCTTAAATGAAATTGTCATTTTGTCTAGTGGGATAAGGCAGACAATAGGTGTCCTTTTTAGTGCAACGTGTAGAATGTTGATATCATCATCATTTAAAGTGTTCAGTTTTAAAAACAATGGATTGATGAGTTGACCTTTAGAACCTGGTATTGACCTGTCTTAATAAAAAACAACTTTCAAACAACGATCAATCAAGTAATGAGAAGATGATAAAAACGTTATATATCAAGAATAGACCATATGAGATACGAACAAAAATTATCTCAACTTTGTGGGCGTCAGTGTACATATATTAATACAGGGTGATTCCATCTGATATGTTCATTCATTAGAATACCAAGGATTATGGGTACTATCTTTTCTTACAACAATTCACCACTCAAAGTTATTTCAATATTTGGTATATTTGTTATTGGCATTATATGAAAGTTGTTTCGATTATTACAGGGATATACTCTATCGGCTTCAAATCATCTTGATAATTTGGGTAATTTAGTATGGATTATGCTTGAAAAGGGTTCGAAGATCTGAGCTGGAACAAAATACATTGGTGTCATCAGAGAATAGCATATTGCAATGCATTTTATGAAAAACAGATATCATTTACATGGTTCTAGGACACCTACCACCTAGACATCCACCCCCCCCCCCCGGATAACCACCCCCAGTCAACTAACCTCTTGGACAACTGCCCCCTAGGACAACTACCTCCTGGGGCAACCACCCTCTAGGACGAGTACCCCCGGGACAACTCCCCCCGGACAACTATCCCCTAGGACAACTACCACCTAGGACATTATCCCCGGACAACCATCCCCGGACAACAACCCCCTAGGATAGTTGTTCTAGAGGATGGATGTCGTAGGGGGTAGTTGTCCGAGGGTAGTTGTCCGGGTAACTTTCATTATATAGAAGTTAATTTTGATTCAGTTGAATCATAATCATATTGCTTTATATTTGTTAAATAATTTTCAACCATTGTGAAACTCCTCAATCCACGATATTCCCCCCCAAAAAATAAAACCTTTAATTATTCTATAGCCTACTAACTTCTTGTTTCATGACATCTACGTTTCTCTCCTCTCACTACTCCGCTGTATCATTTCATGCGAGCAAGGAGCATAATATGTTAATCTTGAACAGCGAATGAAAATTCAAAGCTTACTAAATCCAAATACAAGAAATTACGCATAATATTATGATAAGTTTCAAAGCAATTGACAGTCGACTTTTATAAAAAGTTATAAGATGATGAATCGGATCATAATCAAATGATTGGTTGAGAGCATACACGTGACTAGGCATTTATATATCCTAACACGTAATTTTGCTAATTACCGATCATTAACCATCACTAATGACCGGTCACTAGTAAAATCATGTTATAAAGCATCATTTTATAAAACAAATAAAAATCATCTTATAAAACAAATAATACACATCATCTTGTTCGGGCATTAGTAAAATTACCCACACCCGGTACCTTAAAAACAGTCCAAACACTCTCGGCTATCGCCTCGGACTGTCAGACTGTTCCAAAGTTAACTTGTGTGGGTAATTCTTACTAATGCCCTCACTTCTGTGTACTATTTGTGTAATAACATTCCAAATAAACTTTATCCAGTTTGTATCACTCAATGAGAAGGGTTTCCTTAGACAGGGGATGTTAGTAAAGTAAAGACTGTTATCTTCATGACGAAGAAAATATCATAAATTTGCTTCTAATAGGCATTTCCTTGAGTTTGAGTTGACATTGAGATATTTTCTTTTCATCTGTCTAATAGTCAGTGTAAATAATTGAGCAACTGTTTTTGGAATGAGATAATATCGTCCCCTCCTTCAACTTCTTAATCAGTTTGGAATCAATGGGAAAACCAACAGATGGATCTCATCTTTCTTACAAGACAGGTACCAACAGGTAGTATTGGGTGGGGGGGGGGGGGGGGAGAACATTCACAATGGGATAGGGTTATGTCGGGCGTTCCCCAAGGGATAGTGCTCGGACCTTTAATCTTTATAATCGATGTTATCGACCTACCGGACGAATTATCCTCGACTGTACGACTATACGCTGACGTCTGAATTATATACTCTAACATTAAAACTCTAGTTGACGGTACCAGACTACAGGACGACCTGGACAGACTTTCTGCAAGGGTGGATAAGTGGCAAATGCAACTACCCCCACCCCCTTCCCCAAATTTCATGTTCTTTTAGATTTGCTGCTTCTAGATCTCCTGTGATAAGTACACAATAGGAGGAACAGTATTACAAGAACACCCCTCTCACTCATACCTTGGTGTAGAGATCTCCGATGATTTAATGTGGGATACACATATTTCTAACATTTTGTCATCTGCAAATAAGGTAAATGGATTCATTCGTAGAAACCTCATATCATGTACTAATAAAACAAACCAAATCCAAGCTTACACAACACTTGTCCGTCCAATTGTAGAATATAGTTCTAGTGTCTGGGACCCATACTATACTAAAAAAACATACCCAGGAAATTAGGCAAGGTGCAATTAGAAGGGCAGCCAGATTGGTATGCAATGACTACAGGCAAACTACACGCGCTACACAACTTATGGTGGGGTTAGGCTGGGACCTGCTTTCTACTCGAAGGAAAGTTTCGAGGGTCTGTATATTGCACAATTAAGGCCTTGGTGGGGGAACTTGGCCCTGCCGGTGTCGGACTATACCTGCGCCCAGCTACACGAGCAACCAGACGTTCTTCAGGAAACTCCTTCATCCAATACTCCACCCGCATCATTTGTTTTAATCACTATTACATTCCACGTACCATCAAGGACTGGAATTCACCCCCCCCCCCCGACATCCAAAGGACCGCAAACATCGACATCTTCAAACTACACAAGCAAACAATTTTTTTCGGCAACCAAGACTCATGCAATAAGAGCAAAATAAGCACAAGTGCGCACCCCTCATCCTCCTCGTTTGGTACCTAACGGGACGTTGAGGACTGAGGAGTCTACCAAAGAAGAAGCAACAATTAAATATGTATGTTCCATGTCGCTCTACTGTAACCACAGCACGTGGAGCTTTTAAGGAGTTTAAATAAAATGAGACGAGAACATTGCAAAGGAAGAGATGAAATCTCTAGGTTATAAGATACATATATGTGATACGCTTTATATAACCTTCCTCATTATAACATAAACCGCGGTTTACCGATTCATACCTTGACGAGGCTTTAATTACAATGAGATTCATCTGTCATTAATATGATTTGGCCAAATATGTGGGAACCATTGTTGTCTTGTTACAGGTGTTTATGGCGATGTACCAGATGATGTCGTGTACACTGATCTACACAGAACGGTACACAAGGGACACAGCGTTGTACTGACATGTCGATTTCGTGGGGCTCCTTTAGCTGTCTATTGGAAGAAAGGAGCTGACCCAAGAACTGCACCAAACCTTGTCTCATGGATTCCAACCGATGATGTGACAGGATTATGTAAAGGTGTAAGGCCATGTCAGATCATGGAGATGAATGAAGACCACTCTTTGGTCATTTACGGACATCAGTGTATTTTGTGAGTAATGCATTAAGCCCACCGCACGCTACACGATTCTCCAACGATCCGATTTTTCGTAAAATGGGCGGTCATACTAGACATCGACATTTAAACAACAACTATATTGTCTTTATTTCTAGGTTACTAAGTAATGATAAGAATTTAAAGAACCGAAATTGTTGTGCATTTAAAGATAAAGTTGAGTTCTGGTCATGTGATTGCATTGTGAAAGAAACGGTGTGGAATCGATCAGAAAAGGTTGATCATCCAGCATATAACTATTGGTGTGTAATACACTGTTCTGGAATCATCAAAATAATAAGAAATTCGGCCCAGTCTTTGTAAACTTACAGGCACTGTACACAGAAATACCTATATGGAACTACACGAACATGCGGCATAAAAATCCGTCCCGATTTGTACGCTGTTACCTGCCTTGTTTAGAATATTAAGGCATTTGAAGAGCCATGCTTTTCAGGGAAAATTTTAAATCTGATGTTCTTCCATATTTGCATAAAAACAATGATAACGCTCACAAACTATTTTTCACCTTCTTCCCAGAACTCAACCTTCTCTTTAACTCTTCTAGTCAGAATAAAAGCCGAATCGGCATCAATTCGTAGACAATCGCATTCCTGGACCGACGTCAATGTGATTCTGAGCCGATTTAGCTTTTCTTCCACCAAGGAAACATGAAATCCCTTGATATTCAGTTTTATTTAATAATTATAATATCAAAATTCTCGATCAAGAGAGATTTAACAGGTCTCATCAAATGATATTGCAAATTTATCCAGAATTGGATCATAGTCAGATTGTGTAGTGTGCGCCGAGATTTAGATTTACTTTTCTAGAATATAATTTTCCAAGTCAAAAAAATAGTGATCAGTCAGGCTCGATACATGACCATAGGCAGATCCAGTACTAGACCAAACTCGACCATTGAAACCTACGTTTATCATTGTAAAACATATTACTTTGCGTCATCGCTACACTCCCTCGCACGTTTATTTCAAGTTTTATTACATTATAGAAGCTCTGTCTAATCTGATAAAGTTCAATCCTTTCTAAGATCATTAAAAAAGAGAATAAACAATAGAGAGAAAATAGGGACTCAGAAAGCCCTCCTTTTATGTTATCAAATTCCTTGTATGCGAAGTTAGAAAAATCACGTTAACAATTGCTGCAGATATTTCTTTAGGAAATATTTCTTGTTTGTATTTCCTCGTTCACAGACAAATAATTTATTGGGAACATTGTTTCTTGTTATATTATAGCTCCCCCTATGGAACACTTCCCAATCATCAATGAATGTCAAATGATCTCTCCAAACATCACTGAAACTACCTGTATTATTTCAACGAACCATTCAGTGGAGATAAGCTGCTCAGCTTCAGGTTACTTTCCAGATATCGATCTCTACTTTCTACATGGATCTACAAGTCTTCACACGGAAGACACGATTGAAGTTACAAATGTTGACGGGACGAAAAACAAAACCATATACACCATCGCTACAGCCAGTGAAATCAGTTATGTTTGTTTCGCGTCTAATATTCCTGGATCGCAAGAGCAGAAAACAACAACTTTTTTAGTTAACCTACCAGAAACCCCTTCCTCCATCCCCACTGGAACCCCTTCCCCCATCCCCACTGGAACCCCTTCCCCCATCCCCACTGGATCAACAATTTCGACGGTAACTCGACATCGCTATGAAACCAATCCAACCACCGTAGCTCCGATTGACAAGACAAATGGAAATGTAGCTAAAGTTGGTGAGAACATGTATATTCTTCCATTTCATTATTTCAACAATTTTGTCAAATACCAAGAAAAGTAATTGAAATAAATATTGCACGATAACAAAAAGAATTTAATTCTATAGGGTGTTATAAAATGCTTAAACATTATTTGTAAAAGTTCGCCCAATATATTTCTCTTCCGATATAGACTTTACTAATGCATTATGCGATGATGATATACTTTAATCTATTTGCAGTTGTACCAGTTGTCATTCTTATATTGGCTGTGATTTCCGTCGTCGTCATAATTTGGTATCGGCGGAAACTCCGGAGGAATAAAGGTATATCTACGGCTTGCCATCACTGCATGGGTTGAGTTATGTGCACTTATTTTCATCAGTATTGCAACAACCCAAAATAGCTCTTAGTGCAAAATGATGGATTTTAACTCTTTTGTTACGCAGCCATATTTTCCTTTCTTTTTAACGTCATTTATTATGGCGATCAAATTTAAATAGATGCAGATATAATTATCCTAATATGCTACTTGGTATTTGGTGAACCTTTGATCATCACGGAATAGAATGTGAAACGACTTTTTTTTTAATTTTATAGAAAATATCGTTTTGAAATGTTATGGGATGATATAAATAAATTAAAGCCTAATTTGTTTATCAACATACCAACACATAAATATAGTACATGAACTTCTACGAGTACCAAATTAAAAATGCTATAAATTGAATAGATCTTTAATATAAAATGTCTTGAATCGTTGGCATGCTGTATAAGACCGCACAAGGCAAAACAATTGTATATGTATTGTTTTTATATTATTAAGTGTTTGGCGTCACCTGTGCCTGGGAGGCGAAAAGCGAATTGAATCATTGCAACCCTCGGGTCAGCCCTCTCGGTATAACTGCTTTGGGGTGTGAATTAAGGTGGACCACTACTCTTATGCGAATGGTGCAGTTTCATTTCCAAATAACTGTCATTTTAACACGGTCACATTTTTTTTTTCATGTGATGATATATGTATTTTCCAATATCATTTTCCATGCAGTGAAATACGCTACGGTAACATATTCAGGGGGAAAGATAGAAGGTAAGTTATTTCTCGTACCATGACAAATTTGAAGAGTTGAAATTAATTTCAATTTCTCTTCAATTTTCCGTTTTAGACAAAGCAATTTGATTTGTTTTCGTCTCAGTATTCCAAATGTGTGTTTCACTGATGACAACCTAAATACATGCATATGCACAACTTTCGTATTTTTAATCATTTGTCATATATTGCTCAAAATTTCACGAATTTCAGTCATTTAAATATGTGGTCTGACTTGGCTCTTAATAGGTCAAGCGTAACGTGCATGTTCTGAATGAAATTCGTCATGTTTTCATTTGTAATCTTTTAATGAACATATACTTCTTTCACTTCGGCTTTTATGCAGCTTTTCATGATATGTAGACTGGTGCATATCTTACATTGTTCGTAACATATACAATTGGTGTTTTTTTTCGCAGGAAAGATATCCTACTATGAATTGTGGTGTCTGGTGGGTAAAATGAATGAGTCTGATTTGGCAAAGTTGGAGGAGGGAATCCGCGACCTAGGCATTCTTGGCGTCGAAGGAGAGTTCACGCAGGATTCGGCCTATAACGTTCTTTGTGACTGGAAAGAAACTAACTCATGTAAAAATGAAGGAATCGAATTAAGGAGTACTTTGAACAAGTGTGGAATTCACGATCCATGGAAAGGCTTGAGCTGTAAGTTCAGATTTCTTCGTTTTATGAAAAGTATTTCTTTAAAAAATATATATTGTGTACGTCAAGTATTATATGAATATAACGAGAGAAAAGGGAACATTGAATTGTATCGTATTGTAGGAAATGTTGCACTGCAACATCCAGTTCACTAATTTGTTATCTTGATAATCTAATATTTAGCTCATTAAAGGCAAGTTTTTCAAGTTTTCCCCACGAGAAACATAAATCGATAGATGCGTAAATGTATGAACCATCTCGAAGCAAGGGCATTCATAAAAAAATAATATAAAATAAAAGAAAAATAGGCAATATAACTTTGGGAGCAAAGACATAAAATATCAATAATTATGCCTTTAAAAAAAATATTTCACTGAAGTACGCAAACAACAAGCATCATCAAAGGTTTCTGAAGAACTACTGGATCACATTGTGCGGAGCATTAGTGAGGAAGGTGGTCTTCGTCGCTTTCTTCGTGAACTTATCGATCAAGGCCGATTTAAAACTTGGTCTAAATCTGCAGCAGAGAAAGGAATCAGTGTGACTAAAGCTATGGAAAAATTGATAAGATGGCGTGACGGGAATAACAAAGGAGGTGGCATCCATCTGTTGAGTCTCGCTCTAGAAAGAGCCACGTGCAAACTACTAGGCAGGACTTTCTTCATGAGTAAGTGATGTGTGAATTAAGGTTTCAAATTTGTGATATACTTGGGGAAAATCCGTATTCCATTGTTGTATACTGTATTACATATTTTATGCTTAATCTTATGGTGGATCTTAAAATTGAACAGCTGCAGTTGTTAAAAAAAATTTTTTTTTTGTAAATCATTAAATATTTTACTGATATAGAAATTATTCAGGTCCTAGATTAAAAGAAAAGATCAATTAAAGATTGTGTAAGTTTTCTTTCATAACATTGAATATATGAGGAGACCTGAGAGAACAAAGAATGTTAAGACTTTTTTAGAGCATTCAATACATGCTAAAACTGCGCTTTGCATTTATCAATTATCTCGGGCTAAAATCTATTTATCGTTTTAACACGCGATATGAGTATAAATTCGTCCGATATTTTGTAATACTGAGGTAAAAGGACGAATCTTCAGGTTTGGGTGGATGACGTCTTCTTCTGAAACTCTCATCCCTCTTCTCAATTTCTCTCTTTAATACAATTGTTATCCTATCCACAACATATATGCCTCCGTACGCTTATTGCAGCCACAGCTGTAGGTATAGCAACACTGTGTGCAATCTTAAAATAATTTTTTGTAATAACAATTTGAATAAAGTTACGCGATTTCTCTTCTTCTTTTTTTAAAGTTCCTAAACATCTCCTGAAGGCGATATCCCAACAAGAGTTACAAGTGTTCGTCCACAAACTGACAGGACGACACTGTACGAAGCTTGCTAAAGCCGTAGGCATCTCTGACGTGAGTGAGATTCAAGCTATAATAGATGAGAACAACGAAGATCTATTTGACACTTGTCAAATGATCCGTGCATGGCTTGATGGACAGGAATGCAGCAACTACGAGAAGAGATGCAGGCTTGATGATGCTATCATCAGAATTGGTCGCCATGACATGACAGGTAATGTATTATTTTATGTTAATGAGAAAAATGGCCATCAATTGGTGTCGCCGCAGTCATCGCCGAGTACCCTTGTGAATGCGATGTTCAGTATACTATGTGTGGTTGGCATGAAAGTCCGTTAGCTTTGAAGTTTAGATCGTGATTTCAAACTTCGAAGTGATCTTGTAATTAGGGCCACGCACATGTGGTTATGAATCTTGAAGCTTTCCTGAAGTAATTGACCACGAGCGATAACTTGGAGCCGCGGGGTCCTCACTCGGTGATACATGCCGTGCGGGCACAATAAACTTAAAGTTACGCGAACTTGTAGTTACAAGGAATGCTCTGTGACTTCAAAAAAGTAGTTAAAAACTTGCATAACTACCGTATAATTGTTTCGGTCCAGTGTGAACCATCGTCATGTTTAGTTGATTGTTGTTTATAACTTCGAGGTTTCGCAAAATTAAAAGGTATTATCTACGAAGGTGTGAACACATTCATTTCTGTTTCAGCGCTTGTCAGACCTCACCGATAACGAGATATAGAGAATTGCAAAGTATCTGTGCGCATGTTTTTTTTCTTTAAAAGAAGGACGGCTGTAGGTTTTACCATTAACTCATATCCTGCCATAATGCTGCATGCACGCTACCGTTATAGTGCTTTGTACACGCGTGCAAGCTACCGTTTCGCTGCTTCTTGCATGTTTGCAAGCATTTGTAATAGCAGTTTATTGTTTATGCCCATTGTACCGTGTCTAGTGTTTCGCACGTGCTAGTGATAGTCTATCTATCTAAGGGTATGTTTATGCTCAACTTTTTTGGCTATAATCAGGCATCTGTTACGCGTTCAGTTCAAACACGGTTGCGTCCTTTCTCACTTTTGTAGAATCACCGAAAAACGGCGATCACGATCGCCGATCGTAAACTCACAAAAAGGTGCGTCTACGATCGGCGATCATTTGTAAACGCGTTTAAATGGGGTCAACGCACTGACCTCTAGTGGGTCTACGTAGCATGTGCAGTGCAGGTTTGCGAATCCAGCTGTAAGACCACCCAGCGAGAATTGCCTGGAGGAGCCAGAGAAGTGAGCATAAACAGTACACCGCGTTTACGATGAGCGTTTCACATCGCTCATTCTGCCCTTAAAATTGAGCACCCTAAGTATCTTCTCCCGGTTCGGAGGTTGATTGCAACATCTCTCCAGTTCACTCTATCGTCTGCCATTCTGGTGCACTCTTACAGTTTTAGTCCACTCACCAGTTCTGGGTCTCCCTTTAGGTCTACTTACTTCTACTCTTCCTTCCAATACATCATTTAAGAGGCTTTGGTGCCTTTTAACATGACCAAAGTATTTGATTTTTCTCTCCTTAAAGGCCCACTGCACTACTTGTAGTTATTTGCGCCCTCTATATAACAAACAATACCTAATCGGTGACCATTGGTCCCCCATGATCCTCTTTTTCTTATGTTAACTGAGAGCTGAGTTGATGAGATAACCACTTGTCCAGTAACCTTACAGGGCAGTCTAATCCCTCCTGTAAACTATGGCAGATAAGCTTTAACTAATCCCACTAGTTAGAGTACCATCGTGTTAATCCGATTATCTCACAATAAATTTGGCACATGGGGGATTTGTGGCTTGGCACAATGGGGATAAGCCCTGTGGCAGGATAAGAGTTTAACAACTGTCGTCAGAGATATCGTCATCTCTAAGGTCGGAGCAGCGGTTTTGATAGATTGTTATGATTTCATCAAACCTTAATTATGTGCTTTCTGTTTTCATGTTGGAAATTTTGTATGAATGTTAAGTTAATTTTTCTTAATTTGTTAGTACCAATGCCTGTACATTTTTGCGAGTACACTGTCTTTAACATCGGACAAAAACGGTTCATGGTATTATTTTCTGTGTTTCAGATTTTTTCAAGACGACGTACTATCGAGTAGGAACGGGAACTACACTAGTAGGACTACACCCTGATGCCAATGCTTTCAGTAAGTACATTGGTCAACCGTTGCTGTTGTTCTTTTTCTTTAGGTGTTAGTTATTCTAGGAAATCAAATTCTTATTACAATAATGATTTCTTGAATATGTCATAATAATACGTGATAAAAAATATCAGATATGCATGTGCTAAACCGAAATTGTGATCCGCTAAAACCAAGTTGACTTCGTCATTCTTTTTTTCTAGTAGTGGTTTGAACCTCACACAAATAGTCGGACTAGATTGACTGTCGCTGTCATATCAGCAAAACAAATATGTGAGAGTCCGTCACAAAATGGAAAATTATTGTCATGTACTATAGCTATAGCGTAATTTAAAGAAACCCACAAGATTCATAAATATTCTAAAGTCTTTCCGGTTGATTCTGCACATTAACCATTCAAAGTCGATAATGCAATTTGGAAAAAACTTTGGTTTATTTACAGATAGCAGTAGTGCATTCGATGACGACCTGGCAGTCTTGGTGAAACATCTCCCATCAGATGCAATGCATCCTTTTCTTGAGAAGCTTGGCATCCCGGTTGACGAGGGGAGTGACGATCTTGAGAAGAGGCTGCGATGTTGGAGGGACAAAGAGATGAGTGATAATAAAGCATGTGTCTTGCAGGGCCTTGTCTCCATTTACCAAGAAGTGCTGAACGACAGTAATTGCAGTGATGGTAACTAATTACAAAGATACATGTGTTTTGTTTGTGGATGACGGCACAATCACTTACCCAGTCAATCCTTCTCTACAGGGAATATTTTTTTAAAGAAAAAGACATTATTACGATGACACAGAAGTTTACTTATTACTTATTGATTTTTTTTTCTTCTAAATTTGTAGTTATAAAACTTGCTTTAAACACTTCGCTTCCTGTAGAGAAATAAAACAATTTAATATGACGTTAAATGTTTTCCTTTTATTTGTGGTTACCATTTACATGTATTGTTTTGCAGTATTCGACTTGATAGATGGAGAATTGGAGAACTTGGTTGAAAACTTCCCTAGTGAACAGGTGCAAAATCTCACTTCAAGGCTTGGCATAGATACAAAAAACGAACGGGATAAATCGCTCCTACAACACCTGATAGGTTGGAGGGATAACCAAGGAATGAGGACATCCCGGGAGGCTCTGAAAAAGTCACTCCATGAAATGGACTTACCAGGTTAGTATTTACTTGTTCAGGATTGATAATAATAATAACAATAATAATAATAATAATAATTAACAACAACACGATCATAAATTCAAATGCTCTAGACACCGGAAGCAAAATTGCTACCTTTCAATTCCAAAAGAAAATCGTTCTAAACATCCAAAACTTCACATGACGAAACACAGCAATATTATAACTAAACAAAAACACATTCGATTAGAGATTTTGTATACTGCAGTGAAATATAAAGCAACCAGGAATATTATTTCCCGAACAAGTACGACATATTTCACAGCATTCCAGTTCATACCATTACTAACTAACATGACTAATGGCTTCCTAATTTTGATAAACGTATCCTCTAATAGTGGGCTAACATTTATTTATCTTCTTTAAGGATGCATTGTCGACCGGCTGCCTCCTCAACATGTATACCAGGCTGAGATGGTTCGTTTGGCATACAACATATTATACCAAGATGTTGAACCATTGGCCACACTTCTCGGTATGGACACGAGCAGACGGGAGGTAGTTCAGAAAGCAGATAATGGGACAATAGGTCTTTTGTTACATCTATTGAATCAGTTTAAGGATGATGACGTGTATCGGCGTCGCGATTTCTGTGTTGCACTGGGAAATCTTGGATATCTGGATGCTGCTCGATTAGCCTTCTTTGGTAAGAAAATTGATCCGAACAAAGTACCCCCAAAAAATGCTTAATGAATTCGATTTAAATGAACTTAGCCCCACAGTATCTCAAACTAACTCCATGTGGATACATGTATTAACAAAAAAAGATTCTTCAAGTTTTTGAAATAAACATTTCCCCATCATTTTTTTATCTGGCCCTAACCAATTAAACAATAACGTAAATTTAAAGTAAATTATGCTTGGTTTAAAATCTTCAATCCAATTTCCCTGCCAATTTCATCTTAATTAATCTAGCATGTAAAAAACATAATGTCAACGAGTTTTCTTGAAAGCCATTTACGACTCCGCAATAATAGACGAAATTACACCATCTACTTTAGTTTTCATCATGTTCTGTAAATTCATTTTCTTGAAAAAATCTACATATGTTTATATTACCAAGGTTACGAAGAAAGCCTCAGCGAACTTTGTGACGTCACATCACAGTTAAATGAGGAGGAAATGGAAAAATTGGTTGTCCATCTCAAAGTCGACAAAGCCGACAGATCAATTGGGCGAAGAGTAACGGAACCATGCGTCAATTTGAAGCTGATAACGGTGTGGAGAAATCAGTTTAGGACAGAGCCCTTTCACTACAGACTCAAGTTAGCTGTTGGCCTCAAAGTGATTCAGAAAACAGAGATTGCTTATGATGTTCTGGCAGGTAAGGAACACTAATGATTCATAATTGCTCATTACGGAAATCAAATGATATTGCCATATACTTTTCCGTACCAAATAAAATGTGTACAGGAAAAAAGAATCAAATCATGTATCTTGAATCTTCTCTGCAGCATTATTTAGTTGATAAATTCTTTATTATGGAGGAGCCCGTGCATTTACGCTGTGCCCTAGCTGTTAAGGTCCTATCATAATTTACTTTGTACACTGCTAATTTCATTTAAAATGTTCAAACGAAGTTTCCCGAGATATCATGTCTCTGCTATGCAGATGACACACAGCTTTATGTATCATTCAGACCTGATGAACATGCTCAAGAGCGATGTGTCTCACTTCTAGAAACATGTGTAGACTTTGTGCGTGGGTGGATCAAAAAGAAATTAACGCTAGGTGGTCGAGCATATGCTTGTGCAGCCCTAAAACTCCTTAATAACTTACCATTGGAAGTCAGGAAAACACCATCCGTGGATATCTTTAAATCTAAACTGAAAGCACATCTTTTCAAATAATTATAAATCTAAGCATATCAGGAGCTCTTGTGGAGCAGTCGAACATATGCTTATTGTTGGATAGTTTCTGTACTCTATCTCTATAAATGTATTTTATTATTTATAATTAGCATATCTTATACTAGACGGAATGAACTTTGTTTTCACACACCCAGAAAAGGATTTTTTTTTAATATAGCAAATTTGCTTTTTTTTCATAATAGGTAAAAAAGAGACATCGAAGGTCAACCCCGATGTCGTAGAACGTATTTGCCTCAGTTTTGATCACGACAGACTGAACAGACTCTGTAAGGAAATTGGACGGTATAAACTTGTAGAAGAGAGCCGCATCAAAGCAACACAAGGCGTGAAGCTATGGGTAGAAGACTGGCTTGAAAAATTCGACAAAACCCCTGCGCGGACAACATTAAGCAACTTGACCAAAGACAAGTTCACCTCTCGAAGACTTAAGAATGACGAAATATTCAGGGCCGGATTTTTCGAACTTGCTGAAGAAATCATGCTAGTCGAGTATCCCAGATTCCCATCTGCTTAGTTTACAATTGCCTTTCACGGGCTGCCTTATAAGTAAATCGCTCTCTTACATTACCAAAACATAAAGAGAATGTTCAGCATAATTTTGTCAAATAATACATTTGATAGTATGACCAATTCAGGATCTGATATGGTGGCACCCTTAGTTGTACATTTTTGTGCTCATGTATTTTTACTTATTTTAACTGGATTTCGTGTACATCAAATACTGTTTACACCATCGTGGAAGAGCAATGGCTTAGTGGTAGAGCATTGGTCCTATATCCTGGAGATCCCGGGTTTCGAAACCAAGATAAATTTGTGCACAGTTTTTTTCTCCTAATGTAGTCTCTCTCTCTGTCAGTCAAATTCTTTATCCAGTTGTATGTTTGATGCCATCATATCTAAATGTTTTATTCCAAAACCTATAACTTTCAAAAGATGCATTCTATATTATGTAACATTATTATGATTTGAGCATGTCCAGTGTTGGTAACATTGTATAATTCGATCCACATTACTAGGTTCAAACCCTTACGCGTTTTTTTTTTATATTTTAGTTTGTATAGTTCACCATTTTCCCTTTTCCCCCTTCGTTCTTCTGAAATTGAATAACCATATATTTCATTGTTATCGCTTTACATGTAGATGGAAAATGTTTATCCCCAAAATGATGTCCTTTGTAAATGTCAATTATCATATTCAAGTATGATTATGATTGAAACATAATAACTGGACATTATAGTTATTACTCTTCTTCCTCCTTTCTGCTCTATCCTAGATTGAACTCCTGAACAACAACAAAATCCGTTATCTTTAATATTGAAGCTAATTAAACTTCTTGCGTGTGAAAATGAATCGATTAGACATCCCATGTAATCCGATGCTCTTTCAATTTGCATTAATACTGAAGGCTTTCCTTGAAAGATGTATTTTATTTGCTGACACCGAAATGTGATAACTCTAAATTGTATAATTCTTCGTATAATTATATAGTTTTATATCAGTTGTTTTTTATTTATATTTTCTGCATTATTTGTATTTTTATTTTTTGTTGTTTTATGGCTGCACATTTTTATATAAGTCTTCATTTAATCCCAATGTACAAATATGATTTGTGTATCATGTATAACATCGTATTTTACTCAACTCCTTGAAAGTCAAGTTAAAAATGTCATATTTCATCAGCCTGTTCCATCTGTTCTTGCTTGTGTACCTAACTATTATAATTGGCATGACTGTATATATTTGTTATGTAATCTGTAGGAGATTTCACCCTTCGGCCTTTTCGATTTAGCTTGTCCATAACTATGGATGCATGGTCTTATTGTGTTTTCACAAATGCCTTCTTTATTTTGTTCACGAGTAAAATTGTACATAAAGCTTTATGGAGAGGTGACGTTGAGACTATTTGATATTTTCCTTGCTATTGAATGAAGGAGTAGGGTTGAGGGGATTAAGTCTCATGTGAATATTTGTTTCGAAATTATTTGCATTATTATTAATGACTTTGTATTCGACCCTGCTTCTTATCCTGAACATGAGTGGCTGCAGGTGTCACGTGATTTGAAGGTCACCACGGTCGATCTGCTGGCCATTGAACCTATAGAGCAATATATCAACGTCTCCCATTTTTTCCGAGTCTGTAAATCCCCTTCTACCCTCCCAATAAACAAAACACTAAAAAGTAACCTCTTTTGGGAGTGTATTTTAAGTGATTTTAAAGTATGGTGCCTTTTGAACTAAATTTAAACGTTATCGACACGTGCTTTCATTTAAACAAAAAAGGTACTCCTGTTCACGTTTTCATCTAACCTAAAAACCACCAATTTATCACGCGACTGGAGTAACGTGATTCCACTTTCCTCTGTAAATCACGTGTTTATGACCAAATAACCACTTGACCAAGCAACGAGTTTTTTGTCCGTTAACCGATGGTGGTGATAAATAAGTAATTATTTGGTCTTGTAAGCACCTTAATCGATTGGTTTCACAGGTTATCCAAGGTTGATGGTAATAATCACGTTACTTACACCGGTTAATCGTCTTATTGTTCTGTCCGTGAATCTATGGTTATATTAAATTATTAATTCTGAGGTGTCTTACACACCTCTTTAAATGGTTTCAAAGTTACCATATCTTTCTTGGTTATGATCACGTAGCTAAAACTGATTACTAATCTAAGCTGTGAATCCGTGATATTTAGGTGTGAAAAATTAGTAATTATTAGGTGTCTTAAAACACCTATTTAAATGGTAGTCAAAGTTGCCAGCAGTTCCGCGGTGATGATCTCGTGACTCAAACGGATTATTAATCTAAGCTGGGCATTAGTGACTTTTAGGTGTGAAAAATTAGTAATTATTAGGTGTCTTAAAACACCTTTTTAAATGGTTTCAAAGTTACCATAACTTTATTGGTGATGATCACGTTGCTAAAACTGATTACTAATCTAAGCTGTGAATTCGTGATATTTAGGTGTGAAAAATTAGTAATTATTAGGTGTCCTAAAACACCTATGTAAATGATAATCAAAGTTGCCAGCAGTTCCGCGGTGATGATCTCGTGACTCAAACGGATTATTAATCTATAAGCTGGGTATTCCGTGATTTCCAGGTGTGAAAAATGAGTTATTCTTGGGTGTCTTGATGGTTTCACAGTTACCATTTAAGTTCCGTGGTGATAATCCCGTGTCTGTTGGCATATTTCTATTTTCACCAGTTGATAACTGACTGTTGGCATCTTTTCATTGCACCAGTTGATAACTGGTCTGTGTGCATATTGCACCAGTTGATGACTGGTGGCTGACTGTTGGCATGTTTCCAGTTGAACCAGCTGACACCAATTAATTAGCATATTGAATATGGGGTGCGTGCAGATCTATGTTTTTTAAACAATTTATCTGAATTTACATCATATTTCTTAATTACTGATGATTTAGTTATATGCAATTCATTTCGAAAATACTACAAATATAAATTACCAGTTATTAGGACATGTCGGTACTTCGTATAAATTACATTTAATTAAACATGAATAAGGAAAACATTAACTAGAACTAAAATAATTTCAATAAAATACAAGTATATGAAAAAAATTCGATTAATTAAATTATGTAAGTCTACTTATTACCAATGCCTTTACATTGGAAATACAGACGTACCAGTATTGAAGTGTTGTTGCCGTCCATCTGGTTGGAAGTTTTTACCAAATGGTTCTAATGGTTCAGCTAGACCAGTTGAATTCTAACTGGTCTGGATCAACTGGATCATTTAGCCCATTTCAATTTCCGGGGTTACCAGTTGGCATTAACTGGTTCATCAACTGGACCAGTTGCAACTAGCTTTCTCCTCTGGGATCATGTTTGCAACAACCCCCACCCCCCCCCCCCTCACCCCCTCTAATCCCAAACTGCTTCAGGCGCGCCTGGACGTAATTATGGAAGATCCAAAACACGATGTTCAGAAACGGGATGAGAACGTCATTATGTTGGTTTATTTATTGTGTAACATTTGCGTAATTATTGGGTTGAACGCGGGTTACAGTAATATATTTCCTCTTCGACGTAATATTCACGTGAATTTCACGCAGATATTTTGACTAAAACTATCACTAACGCTTCACGTGTTTCTGTGACGCGATAATTTCGTTTATGAAGATGTAATTTCATAACCAAAAAAACACGGGAGCATTAGGTTTCCTAACCATGGTCTCCAAGGTAGGGATAATCACGTTATTATAATGGTGATATTGCAGTGACAATTGCGTGATATAGTGTACGTGTGTTTTAAGTGACCTAGTGCAATAAACGTATTAACACATTTACGTAAATGTCCGGTGTTTGAAGAACGTAACTCTCCTCAAGTCGATACCTTGATATTGACGTGATTTTCACGTGATTTTGTTTATTGGGCTTCCACAAGTTTTAAAGTGTCAAACACAAATAGGTAACAGATTTATGCACAAATATACATTTGCGATACATTGTCCACAATTCCTATGAGCAAAATAAAAATGTGTAGTTCTAAGCTTTTTAATTTGTTGTCATTTTGTCAAAGAGTATTGTTTCTCACCATAAAAGCAATCATGGGATCTAACGAAACAATATATGCTGCCATCAAAAACTGATGTTGAGTACCTACTGTATGTCTTTTAATACATAACCTGCTAAAGATTTACGTGTAATAAGATATAAGAGCATTTTAATAATCATTTTCCTTGTTATTGTGGATGCATATATAAAGAGGAAATGACAAATCTTCTTGAACAAAGCTAAATGTATTGTTCTCTTGTGCCTTCTGGAAGAAGGGAGGACGAGAAATTGGTTCTTATTTAAATAAAACATTGCTGTCTCTTTTAAAGAGAAGACGTTATTGAATTAATAGTGTTAATCATATGAAAGCGACGTGTTTTACACAGATTAATTCTTTTTTTGAGGATATCAGAATATTGATGTGAGACTTTGTAATGACATCAAATCGTACAGTTTTCTTCTTCTTTAATTCTAAGAAGCAGTTATAATGTAGAATTTTAAATACGGTGATAAACATTACAAATCTGAATATGAATGTTTATATTATATCTTTGCTTTTATATCATGTTATCCAAAGCCATTTTAAAGGTATATCATATAGCAATGTATATGATGCGAATTAAGACCATGATAAAGGGCTAATCGTTTCCGCAAAAGTACTACGGTCAAGCTATCGATGTTTTCATTATATTTGAGCTCTTCTGTGAAAAGGGATTGTGTGTTTCGGTTGCCCGTGTGAATCATTGGAGGTCGCATATTTGTAAATATGTAAAGTAATTAAATGTATACATTTGCCTGAAATGACAAAGGTTATTATGCAATAGGCAGGATTGTGTGGGCAGTAAGCCGATGTGGCTTTTTTTGCGGGAGAAACGTTTGATACATTTTCCCTCTTCGTTGGATTGGTTGGGTTTCGGGGATCTACAGGAAATATGTGGTCGCCTGTGGCTTTCTTGGTATTGCGTCTTGTCTCGCCAAATGAGACAGATGTGTTTATTGTGTATAGTTTCGTTTGTGCTAGACATCACGGTAATTGTCATAGGCAGGCGCGTACGCAGACGGGGGGGGGGGGGGGTCGAACCTCCCCCTCAAATTGTGTGTGTGTGTGTGTGTGTGTGTTTTGGAAGAACCTCCCCCCCCCTCAATTGTGTTTTAATTAACACCAAAAATAATAAAAATTGTGCTAATGTGTGACCAAAAAAGGTGACCTTACCCCCCTCGAACGGTTGCCAGGACCAATTCTTTTATATTTTTAATGTGCTCTTATTTCGATAATCCATTAACAATTTTTATGCGGGGATTGGAACTTGGTCCAAGATTTTGATAAAAATACATATAATCATATTCGTCTTAACAATCCTAATGCCAAGAAAAAATTCGATCAAATGAAGAGAGATTTAGATTTGATAGACCCATGGAGAGAATAGCATGTCCAGGATTTGTTTTTTACATAGCGTCAACCTACTCCCTTTAAAGCGGCTAGTCAAGATTGGATTATTTGTTGGTCTCCACTGAATTACTGTCAATCGTTTATGAAATAGAGATTTTTTCCTTGATACAGATCCGTTGATTCCTTGGTCAAGCTATCTTTCAATTCAAATCGTTGTAGGGTAGGTCAAGGGATGATAGTTATGTAGACAAAATTAAAGATGTAATGCAACAAACGAGTGAGACCTATTCAGTCCCATATGATTACAATTCATTAGATTTGGAGTAGAAGGGCAAGGTACACAATATGAATTTACTGTAAAACGATCAGTTATTTTTTTATACGTTGTTGACCATGCTCAGAGGTGAAACAATTTTGTATACGCAGCCAGAAAGAAGAAAAAGATTGGAAAATTTAGAATGTGATTTGGACAAGTAAATGATTGATTTGGAGAAAGCATTGATATAAAAAACGGACAAAAATAGAGTTTTAGTTATATAATATAAGAAGAAAGTTCAGTTAGAATCGTTGAGAAAAGAAAAAAAATGGAAGGAATAAGATGAGGTCTTGAATTAAATGGATGGAATATGGCAAGAAGTCATCGAAATATTTTTTGAATTTAGAAACAAGAAATGATGTGAATAAACGTATATGCAAATTGGTCACTATTGAAAACAAGGGGGTTATATCGCAGGATGATATTATATCACAAATTGTATTGTTCTATTCTAAATTGTATGGAAATAATCCTGTTGTTGATGTAGACTTAAATACAATATTTAATGATTCAGAAATAAGTAAATTAACCACATATGGCTACGATTGTCTCAATTTTCGCTCGCTGGATAACTGCAGCACAAGCATAGCTCGTTCGACGTCACTACCAAACTAGCCAATCTGCTGTCAATGACGTCATATTGAATGCGGCGGCAAATATATTTTGTGAAATTATCGAGAAAGGGACTAATTGCAAACTAGTTTTATTTTTGGATGGAAACGCAGACATTGTAATCTTGACATTCATTGAAGTCATCAAAATAGGGTAAGTTACGTCTCAGATGATTCAAGAGGTCTATTTTGTAGATACATTTTCAATTTCTTAGAATGTTCCACTGTGTTGCAGGGTACCGGGTGTATGCCATTGTATGTGATGTGTTCGCGCGCAATGGCGCGAATTATACATTCTTCTTCTTCGCTATAAGTCGGGTGTAAACATTCCTTTCCTTCTCAATACAATAACTTTCACCTGCCTAAGTTATTCAAACCATACCGCCTCGCCACTCCCATTACGTAATCATTAAAATGATCTGCATATACAACATTTTCCTGCTATACGTTGTACCCCAGGAAAATACAAATCTCCATGGTATACCTTACAGTCCAAACGATAAATATATGTGCCTTAAACGAAGAAGGCGACAATCGGCGTAGCAGACGACACTTGATAGTAATTTTGTATGTAAGATTGCTTTGCTAAATATAAACTACTTTGTTAATAAATATCAACTAAAATTTCTTTTACATATTTTTAAACCGTCATTGATATTTAATAATTCATGAGTGAGTTAAAGAAACATACCAAACTATATAATGATATGAAATACTTGGTGGCAATTAGGGGAGTTTGGCGTGATGACCGATTGCACCCCTCTGCTAATAACCGAATATTCCATGGTGTGTCATGAATATTCAGGTTTTTACTTACCTCGGCTAAATGTTTGCTTTTACTAAATGGAAAAATTACGGTGGGGGCTGGATGAAATGGACATAATGAACCAAGCAGAAGTGATCTATGATAATTCATGCTTCTTATCCTTCGTGTGCTTGACCTATAATCTTAAAATCGCTTGGCAAACTGAGTCCAAAGTTCGACTTGTTTCACATGTGTATTATAGGCAATGGCGAGCTTGTAAACTATTTTGAAAAATTATGGTGGGTGAACTTTCAAAAGTCAATGAGACATGAGGGCTCTAATGAAAGAGCTAGTGATAACGTACGTCGGGGTGGATGTGCTTTTCGTTTAAACAAAAAATGAATTTTTAACGATTTGTTGTTTAAACGTCCATAGGCTAACATGTTAGGCTGCTGACTCTGACGATAGGGGGTGTTGTGAAATGAAACTAAACGGAGCAATATGCTTCAATGTCACAGAAGCTCGGAGGAGAACTCTCCATTGAAGAGGTACATCAAGCACTTATAAATATGAACAAATGAAAAATCACCTGGTCTAGATGGATACACCGTCGAATTTTTAAAGTATTTTTGGAAATAATTACACATATTTTTAGTGAGCTATTTGAACTCTGTATATTTATCTGGCATGTCCTATACACAGAAGTAGGGAGTTATCTCTTTATTGAACGTGGTGTATAAAAAAGGTTCTGCTCGAATAGTAAACAGATTGAAGAACGTACTTCATTTTCTTATACATAAAAATCAGAAAAGGCTGCCAGGGAGTTCGTTTTGTTAATGATAGTTTAGAGACAAAATAATGGTGATTTTTGTTTTCTTCTCTGGAACATTTCCAAGAAAATTATAATATTCAAATAAATTTGCTTTCTTATCGTGGATTATGCGATGCAATTAGACAAGGGTTTAACAATTGTATTATTTTTTAACAAGGTGCCACAACCCCTTTTTCCAGAAACAATGGCATTTGTTATGAAACGTATTAAAGGATGTTCACATATCTATGCAATTTTATTAAAGAGAAGAAAAGGAGGATGTAAACATTTTCTTAAACGGAAATGCGTTTTCGACCTTCATATTGCTCCGTTTAGTCTCATTTCACAACGCCCCCTATCGTCAGAGTCAGCAGCCTACACAAAACGAAAATGCAACTTTGCGAACATATTCGAAATTTATTGAAAGGAAATCTCATGGAGGGAAAATGTTAAAAAGTATCACTTAAGGAAAAAATCAATATAATTATGTATTTTGTATGCAAATATTATTCAATAAATAAATGATGGAGAAAAGGAGATTTGGTAAGATAACTTGTGTTGAATAAGAGGGCCAATCTGCCTTGTTATTTCTCACATTACAGAAAGTACATTGTGAGATAATAATGGTTAAGAATTTAAAGCGTGACAATAGATGCAAAAGAGGAAAGTGTTTTAAGACAATATAAAATACTACCATAACGGTAAAGAGAGATACAAAAACAAAGCAAAAGATAACATACAATTGTCAATATTTAGTTGGAAAAAAAAAGAGAAAGTAAATACAAACACCTTGTTGAAATTAGCATTTATAGCATACAAATTACAAATCAATAACTGATTTACAAATGGCATTTTGATGGTCTCATTTTCCATTGAAAGGCTAGGGCGATCCTACATTGATATCAATATTGTCAAAATGAAAAGAGATAAACCCAACATGCCTTTTTACTTGCACATGTGTTTGTTGTTGCCTAGCACTAAACAAAAACGTCTGTAGCAATTCTGTGGCCGGTGACCATTATAACAATCCTATTTTAAATACAGCTATACAAGCATAAAAGACGATTGCTTAGTTTCAGTTGGTGATAACATGACGTATCCTATTTCGCTTTGTGCTTGCCCAACAACAGGGTGTTTCAAGTTTCAAGTTTATTTAATTTCACTTTATCAAAAATAAGATATTTGAACATAATGAACAATGGTAATTATTATAACTAAACATACAATATAGAAAACATAATGTACATGATAATAGTTATAACAGATAATACAATCATATAAATCAATCAATAAAGTGGGGGATCTACTAAAAAGCAAATCTTGTATTATTTAGGTCCCGGTTCATGGGTTTGTGTATAAATAAGGGTATTTGAATTAACATAGTTACAAAAGCATATGATTACACGAGGGTTATCTTTAAGTGAACATTTTACTGAACATATCGTAAACAATTGAAAAAAGGAAGAGTTATTCACCATATTGTGCCCAACGAGAAACGGGTAGGCCAAACTCTGTATATAAATGACTTTGGTGGACATAAGGTTTTGTTTTTACTCTTTGGCAATAGCTTGTCTGTGATTGGTAAATTCTATACCCTGTCCCTGTACAACTACGTCATATAATATTGTCCTAAATCATTTAATTCATATATAAATTGGTATTACCATGTATATATTTTTTTAAAGTTATAGCTGTCTATTTTTTTGTGTATAAATTGTATAAAAAAGCACTAATACAAAACTATGTACAGGGACCTTTTTAACTTACATGAATTTAAAAAAAAACACCTTCAACTTTAGTAAGGTACAATTACAACTTCACCGTGTACTTCATTTCCTCTTGTTGGATGATCGATATTAAAATATAATTTACAGACAGTATGCAAAGTAAGGGGCCTCACAATGAACTCGGGGGGGACCGCGCAAGTAATTTCTTGAAAGTCAGACAGTTAAGAATTATAAACAGTATATTGACGACGATTATTAAGGTAGCTAGAAACTGTCAACAAAGGCCTTTGACAGATCAATGAATACACCGATAGCGAGTGAATTATCTTCAGAGTGAGAGTTGAGCTGAGTGGTCTTTCCAAAAGCCAAATTGATTTACAAAACGACACATTTGTATAGGTTTTGTTGTAAATGATACGTTCTAAAATCTTGGAGAAAACAAAGACTACTGAAATAGGTGTGTAATTGCTAACTTGTTCCTTTACTCCACTTTTGGAGAACAAAAATTGGGTTATTCTTGCTAATTTCATTTTATCTGGGAATTTACCGGCAATAAGTGATAAATTAAATACATAGCACACTCAAAAAAAAAAAGTGCTAAATTTAGCACTTAAAGATTCAATTTTAGCACTTTTTAGGAGCTCGCATAGTGACTGCACTCGAAGTGCTGAGTTAGCACTTGCACCCGGGCTACTTTGCTAGCACCCAAAGGAGCTGACTGTTGTGCACTTAAAGTGCCAAGTTTTGCTCACTTTTGGGAGCTAGCAGAATAGCCCTTGTGCAAGTGCTAACTCATGCGTTGTTTGACATGCCCCATCTACATTTGGTATGTGGTCAAGGTGGATGTCCTTCGTCATTTACCACTTTCAATTCTTACAGGAAACATTTATTAAACCAACATCCACAAGAAGAACCTGAACCTGAAGTTGTACAGGGTATGGAGGGTCTAGTTGATGCTGATTTGGGTGTTGCTGTTTGTGAAGTGCATAATCCTGCAGCAGATGATGCATTTGATGATGATGATGATAGGATAGGCCTAATACAAGAACAAGATGGAGCAATGCATAATGACAGTACAAGACACTATGAATATGACAGACAATGAAAGCGGACAAAATATACAGTTCCTTAGGTAGACAAAGGAACATCCCTTCACTGCTATTATGAAAAATGTGTAGAACAGGTGTCACATGCATATTCACCTGTTCTACACATTTTACATAATAGCAGTCAAGGGATGTTCCTTTGTCTACCTGAGGAACTGTATATTTTGTCCGCTTTCATTGTCTGTCATGTTCATAGTGAGACCAGCTGCATTTTTCATTGGTTCTCTTTTATCAAACACCAACATGACCCATGCTATGACAAACAGAGTGTTATCTGCTGCAACAGCTTTGAATACTGATGTTGTTGACAGTTTAAGGAGCAAAGTTATTCAGACTTTTGAGGCCTTGGGTATTGACCTGGAGAATGAAGAATGTAAGAATCTCTTAGCTGAATTTGATTCAAAAACAAATATGCACAAGGTAACAGCTATTATACTAACCGACCAATCAGATCAGGTTATGCAGTCAGCACTCGATGTTAAATGCTGCATATTGTTATAGCACTCGTTTTCTGCACTCAAATATTCAGCACGTTTCGGTTTCCTTGTTAAAGTTAACCCGTCAAGTGCTGATTTTGGCACTTCAAGTGCAGAATCTCACTCAGCACCCAACATTTAGCACCTCAGTTTTTTGCGTGTACTCTTGTATAAGAATTGTTCTATTTACAGAATGATATATACAGGAGGCCCTGAGCAAATTCAGTGAATTGGTTTAGCTGACAGAGATGTCCAGATCAGAAGTGTAGCTGTGGTCAAAGAGGCTACGTTTCTTCATCTTGATAAAAACGTAAATAGTTCAAACCAGTACAAAAACGAACAAGCTAATAAACAATTGAACACCAAGAAATGGGGGGAAATGAAATATTAAGAGGGGAAAAGAAAACAGCCGCGGCAGATAAATGATTTTTGGGGCTTGAGCCAGGTGGTCACTGACAAACGTTTGACTATTCATTGCTTCTATCATTATTACCATTAATCTTACTATTACAGGCCCACGTTTTACTTTCGTATCTTTATCACAGGACATCGACTTTACTGGTGTGATAGTCAGAGAAAGTACGGTTCACGAATATTATCTACCGCGAAAACTAGTTCTCTTTCGTTATCATGATTGCTAATGCACAATTATTACCCTGTGTATTTGCATTTCAATAAAACACACATTCAAGTATACACACTCACTGATACAAGGACACTAGTGTATCTCTGAGTCACAAATCTGCAACGGTCGGAAATTCGTCGCCATAGGATCAACATTTCGAGGTGTGATTAAGTACATTGTCTTGAAGGTAAGAAATAGAACAGTACTTCTTATTAAGGAGAAGATCGAGTTATGATAAAGATGGCTGGTACCTGAAAAGCTAGTGAAGTGCACTTATATTCGAAATTTGACAAGAACTAGCTCAACCGTTTGGACCGATGTCGAATGTGTGTGTTGTTTCACATACATAATTGTGTATGTAGTCTCACACGCCTAATTCTGTATGTAATCTCTCAAACGTAATTGCTAATGTAATTTTTCATACTTAATTATTTATGTAATCTCATATTTCTAATTATTATGTATGTAATCTCATATTCCTAATTATTATGTATGTAATCTCACATACCTAATTATGAATGACATCTCTTATACCTAATTATGTATATAATCTCTCATATGTAATCGTGTGTGTAATCTCTCATACATCATTATGTATGTTATCTGCCATACACAAATCATGAGTGTATTCTCTAACATATAATTCTGTATGTATTCTCACATACCTAATTATTTTTGTAATCGGGGTTGTAATATTATGAAAACTTTTGAAGACTTGGTTGTAGAATTTGATATCCCAATAACTGACCAACGCAAGTATGATTCCCTGATGAATGCGTTATATTTAGATTGGTTTATTGATCATCAAGATGTTCATGAGAATATTTTTGATAAGATCGTTCTTGAGTTACTAAGGAAGTTGAAAGTGCCTATAGCTATGCTTATTCGGTACTACGTAACAAAGATAAATCATTCCAGGCCAAGATTGGTAATAAGTGGGAAGAGTGGCTTGGTTTGGATAGAGATGAAATTGAATGGTCTGTTATACACAAAAATAATTTCAAATGCAGGGATAGTCCTTTGTATTACTTCTGTCAGGAGCTTCCTGAAACCTTGATTCATATATTTTGTAAATGCACAGTAGTTGCTTCAATGTGGACAAAGCTTGCAGATTATATTGATAATATGACGAAGGAGACAACGATTTACTCTGTTCGCTCATATATTTGGTATTGATATCGGTGGCAGGCATGATGTTTGTATTATTTATTTTTTATTCCTGTGCCTCAAATTTTATATTATTCGAGGTAAATTTCAAGAGGTAGAATTAAATTTTAAGGGCTTCCTTTTTTTTGTAAAAATGAAACAGAAAATTGAATATAAAATAGCAGAGAAGAAAGGTAAACCGATTTCCCACTTTAGGAAATGGTCACTTTCTTTCTTGTAGAATTTTGGTCCCCTGGTATTCAATAATTGTTTTACTTCCTTATTGTCAATTATGTTATTATATTGTTAATATTACTTTATTTTAGTGAAGCCTCTCCTTGACGAGTTCAGTCTTGGTTTTCTTACATGATATACAACCTTTAAGCATGTCAGGGTAAGCTTTAGATATGCACAAATGTAACAGGCTAGAATGAGGCATTTGTGTTGTGCTGTTTTGTGTTGTATTGTCCTGTGTTGTACCGTGTTCTGTATACATCCTTTTACTTTATTAGGTGATACGTAACGAAGTCAACGTATCACCTTTTGATTTCGTCAAGATTGTTATTTATTTATTAGGTGATACGTATGAAATATACGTATCACCTTTTGATTTCGTCAAGATTTTTCTTTATTATTATTATTTTTTTTTTTTAATTATTATTCTTCCTCGAATTTGTTCGCAGGATATCTCAAGACTGAATAAAGCCATTATCATGAAACTTGCCATGATGATAGATCTTAGTCTAACTTAGAACTGCGTGACTTTTCAAAGAGTCAAAGTTATCGTGACGTCATCCAGGCGCCATTTTGTGAAAATCAACTTATGATCATATCTTCATAACGGAAAGGAATTTCTCATTTATAATTATCAGGATTAAGATCAATATCCGTCCGGTTAATTTCAGGTCAATAAACGTGCGCAAATGCGCGTGTGCGCGTTCGTCCGCGCGTTTACGCGCGCGCAAAAATTTAAAATGCTCTGAATCATCCCAATTTTTTTTTCCATACGTTTCAGGTCATATGGAGCATTTGACTAAAAATCACGCTCACGCGCATGCGCGCGCGTTTTTTGCGCGTACTAGCATTTTGCAACATAGAATCGCCGAATTTTGTCTATCATCATATTTGGCACATTTTTCCAAGCATTTTGATAACTTGTTAACCTTTTAATAACGCAACGAGCGTCCGTCAAAGTTGACAGCGCGCGCGGACCTGCGTTATCTTTATCCACAATACATGAGCAAAAACATGCCTAAACAAAATTCTTTGTAACTCTTCAGAATAGATAGGAACTCCCAATATTTTTTCATATTTAGATAGATTATGAGTCGTAAATATGATTTCATGTCTCATTTGACCCTCAATTAACTCATGACGTCATCATAATGGCCTCCAAACTCAAAATTTCAATTTGCATGTTATGACGTAATTATATTCATGGAAAATTTAGTGTATTTCTCGTAATATTTATTGATTTTCTTCCAAATTTGGATATGTTCTAGCTGTGACAATTTTCTACAAACATAGTTATCACGATTTTCCATTTTGACAAAGGCATCATGGCGTATTTTTGCGATTAAAGGAGGCATGTCTATTTTTCACATTTTGCGTGTATTCTCTATGGGACATGACTTTTTCTCAAAACTGGATTCTACACTCCTGTCTTTCGCGAGCGAAATCTCCGTTGTTTTAGCTTAGTTTTCGCTGAGCTTCGAATATGTTGTAGCTGAGACCTTAAGCTAGCACAATTTTGCTTTTTATTTTTCGATCAGATGCCGGGATTATGCTCATATTGCACTTCCAAAGTAGGATTTGAGCATTCGATTTCCCGTTTACGTGTAATTTCTATGGGAAATGTTTTGGTATATCGGTATCGGTAACCTGGTTCGAGTCCGGGTGTCTCCAACAATTTTTTTGTCTTCACTTTTTTTTTTCTTTTGTCCTTTCACTGTACCATCTCCTTTGATTATTAAGACATGTAGATTCGCAAATAATGTATAAAACAACCCTATTTACTTTATTAATACCCTATTTTCACTTAATCTATTACTTTTTGCGTGTAATCCCTATGGGAGATGACTTTTTCTCAAATCTGGATTCTACATTCTTGTCTTTTGAGCAATATCGCCGGTATTTCTGCTTGGATTTTGTTGATTTTTTATTATGTTGAGACAAGTTTCCACAAGATTTATGTAGACTATCTAACATTATCATGACGTTATCATAGTCAAAAATTCAATCATAGGTAACATGTCAATTATCATATATAACAATCCTCAATCGAATACCTGAAGGGGGCGCTATACCACTTTTAATATATACGCTATACCACTTTTAATATATGATTTACAGTAATCGTAAAAATGGAAAGTTCCCAACTAGTAAAGAAATATGTAAGGCTGTAGAGAACTCAAAAAAAGTTGAACATGAAAAAGCAAAATTAAAGGACAAACTGCCAATACATTATCAAAAATGGGAAAATGTTACCCCTTAAGGCAGGGGAACTGATTGTATATATATTGTAATTCCTGTTTCCTGTTCACTCACTCACTTTCCCATCGATCCGAACATTTATCTGCTATCGTGTTTGCTTGTTTTTTTATATTTCATATTTATATATTTTTTAAATAACGGTATAGTTACAGACCTCCACTGATACAAGACCCTTATATAGTTATCATGAAAAATGCACCATATTAGTATATGTAAATATAACACATTTTGTCATGGGTTATGAAGCAGCACCTTCACCTTATACTTTTTGTTTATAAAAGAAAATCTTTGTTCAGATTGCTTAATTTATATTGAACTAATTAATTTGCATATTATGTTGTAAAAATTGTTCCTTTTTATAATGTTGTATTCAAGTATTACCGTCACCTTCTCCTTTTTTTAAAGGAATTGGGGCACATTCTGTACACTTGTTTGAATGTGTACTATATTAGTTTGGATACTTATGGAAAATATTTTTTAAATATGTCTGTGTTTATAATGTATGAGACAATGTACTACATGTATGTTTATACTGTAAGAACAGGTGTGTTCCTATTCATCATTTTGTATAATTATGAAGATCTGAATAAAGGCAAAAAAGCTTTAAAAAAAAAAAAATCTGGATGGCATTGTTCTCAATTGCATCTCTCTCTTGCTCTTTTTTCCATCTCCTCTCATGTTCTGCCCCTCTCCTTTTTTGTTCTGTCTCTGCATCTATCTATCTCTCTTCTCTTTCACCCTCTCCTTCTCTCTCTCTCTTGCATTGCCTCCCTCTTATTCTCTTGGTCTGTCTTCCTCTGTCCTACAGTTGAAACTTCACTCATTGATAGACCATAATGGGAATAGTGAACGAAAGATGAAATCGTGAAAATGCGTTCTTCATTATGTTACACATGAGCATACGTATCACCTAATTCGTAAAAGTGACGAATTAAAGTCTAGTGTCTAGTTTATTATTATTCTTCCTCGAATTTGTTCGCAGGATATCTCAAGACTGAATGAAGCCATTGTTATGAATCTTTCAATGATGATAGATCTTAGTCTAACTTAGAACTGCGTGAATTTTCAAAGACTCAAAGTTACCATGACGTCATCTAGGCGCCATTTTGTGAAAATCAACTAATGATCATATCTTCATAACGGAAAAGTATTTCTCATTCATAATTATCACGATTAATATCAATATCCGTCCGGTCAATTTCAGGTCAAAAAACGTGCGCAAATGCGCGCGTGCGCGCTCGTCCACGCGTTTACGCGCGCGCAAAAATTAAAAATGCTATAAATCATCCCAAATTTTTTTTGCATACGTTTCTGGCCATATAGAGCATTTGATAAAAAATCGCGCTCACGCGCATGCGCGCGCGTTTTTTGCGCGTACTAGCATTTTGCAACATAGAATCGCCGAATTTTCTTTATCATCATATTTGGCACATTTTTCCAAGCATTTTGATAACTTGTTCATCTTTTAATAACGCAATGAGCGTCCGCCAAAGTTGACAGCGCGCGCGGATCTGCGTTATCTTTATCCACAATACATGGGCAAAATCATGCCTATACACAATTCATTGTAACTCTTCAGAATAGATAGGAACTCCCAATATTTTTTTCATATTTAGATAGATTATGAGTCGGAGATATGATTTCATGTCTCATTTGATCCTCAATTAAATCATGACGTCATCATAATGGCCTCCGAACTCAAAATTTTAATTTGCACATTATGACGTAAGCATATTTTTGGAAAACTGATTGTATCTCTGTAAATATTGATTGATTTTGTTTCAAATTTTGATATGTTCTAGCTGAGACAATTTTCTACAAATGCAGTGTCCACAATTTTTTATTTTGACAAAGGCATAATGGCGTAATCTTGCAATTAATTGAGGCATGTCAATTTTTTACATTTTGCGTGCATTCTCTATGGGACATGACTTTTCTCAAAAGTGGATTCTACATTCTTGTCTTTCGCGAGCAATATCTCAGTTGTTTTAGCTGTGTTTACGCTGAGATTCGAGTATGTTGTAGCTGAGACAATAAGCTATCACAGGTGTATCATTTATTTTTCGATCAGATGCCGGGATCATGCTCATATTTCACTTGCAAAGTAAGATTTCAGAATTCCATTTCCCGTTCACGTGTAATCGCTAAGGGAGATGTTTTGGTATATCGGTATACGCACTTGACTTCCATCCTCGAGATCCATGGTTCGAGTCCGGGTGTCTCCAACAATATTTGTCTTCATTTTATTTTTTGACCTTTCACTGTACCATCTCCTTTGAGTATTAAAACACGTAGAATCGCAAATAATGTAATAAATAACCCTATTTTCTTTATTATTACCCTATTTTCACTTAATCCATTATCATATATAATAATCCTCAATCGGATACCTGAAGGGGGCGCTATACCACTTTCAATCATGGTCATCTGGAAGGCATTGTTCTCAATTGCATCTCTCTCTCTCCTCTCTCTTGTTCTTTTACTTCTCCTCTCATGTTCTGCCCCTCTCCTTTTTTGGTCTGTCTCTGCATCTATCTATCTCTCTTCTCTTTCACCCTCTCCCTCTCTCTCTCTCTCTCTCTCTCTTGCCTTGCGTCCCTCTTATTCTCTTGGTCTGTTTCCCTCTGCCCTACAGTTGAAACTTGACTCATGGATAGACCATAATGGGAGTAGTAAACGAAATATGTAATCGTAAAAATGCGTTCTTTATTACACATGAGCATACGTATCACCTAATTCGTCTAAGTGACGATTTAAAGTCTAGTTAGGTGATACGTAACGAAGTCTACGTATCACCTATTGATTTCGTCAAGATTTTTCTTTATTTTTTTTTTTTTTATTATTTATTATTCTTCCTCGAATTTGTTCGCAGGATATCTCAAGACTGAATAAAGCCATTGTCATGAATCTTTCAATGATGATAGATTTTAGTCTAACTTAGAACTGCGTGACTTTTCAAAGACTCAAAATTATCGTGACGTCATCCAGGCGCCATTTTGTGAAAATCAACTTATGATCATATCTTCATAACGGAAAGGAATTTCTCATTCATATTTATCATGATTAAGATAAATATCCGTCCGGTCAATTTCAGGTCAATAAACGTGCGCAAATTTGCGCGTGCGCGTTCGTCCGCGCGTTTACGCGCGCGCAAATTTTTTAAATGCTCCAAATCTTCCCAATTTTTTTTTGCATACGTTTCAGGCCATATGGAGCATTTGACAAAAAATCATGCAACTGCGCATGCGCGCGCGTTTTTTGCGCGTACTAGCATTTTGCAACATAGAATCGCCGATTTTTTTCTGTCATCGTATTTGGCACATTTTTCCAAGCATTTTGATAACTTGTTCACCTTTTAATAACGCAATGAGCGTCCTTCAAAGTTGACAGCGCGCGCGGGCATGCGTTATCTTTACCCACAATACATGGGCAAAAACATGCCTATACAAAACTCATTGTAATAGAATAGATAGGAATTCCCAATATTTTTTCATATGTGGATAGATTATGAAATGGAAATATGATTTCATGTCTCATTTGACCGTCAAATAACTCATAATGTCATCATAATGGCCTCCGAACTCAAAATTTAAATTTGCATATTATGACGTTTGCATATTTTTGGACAATTGATTATATCTCTGTAAATATTGATTTTTTTTCTTCCAAATTTTGATATGTTCTAGCTGAGATAATTTACTACACATGCACAATTTTCCAGTTTGACAAAGGTATCATGGCGTATTTTTGCGATTAAAGGAGGCATGTCAATTTTTCACATTTTGCGTGTATTGTCTATGGGACATGACTATTTCTTAAAACTGGATTCTACATTTCCGTCTTTCGCGAGCAATATCTCCGTTGTTTTTGCTTTGTTTACGCTGAACTTCGGGTATGTTGTAGCTGAGACAATAAGCTATCTCCAGTGTGCACTTTATTTTTCGATCATATGCCGGGATCATGCTCATATTTCACTTGCAAATTGGGATTTAAGAATTCGATTTTCCGTTTACGACCTTGAGATCCCTGGTTCGAGTCCGGGCGTCTCCAATAATTTTGTTGTTTCCTTTTTCTTTCTTTTTGACCTTTCACTGTACCATCTCCTTTAATTATTAAAACACGTAGAATCGCAAATAATGTAATAAACAACCCTATTTACTTTAATATTACCCTATTTACACTTAATCTATTACTTTTTGGGTGTAATCCCTATGGGAGATGACTTTTTCTCAAATCTGGATTCTACATTTCTGTCTTTTTGAGCAATATCGCCGTTATTTGTGCTTGGATTTTGTTGATTTTTGAGTATGTTGTAGCTGAGACTATGTGCTATCTAATTCATCTCTCATTTATTCAATAAGATGTCAGGATCACGATTATGATCATGATCATGATCATTATCATCATTGATCATCATGATCATCAGGATCATCATGAACATCATGATCATCATTATCATAATGATGGTAATCATTTATCAATTACATTTTAATTTCTTTGAATAAGATAAAATCGTCACAATGTGTTCTTCATGATGTACATTAGAGTTAAAGTTGTAACTGGTTACTGCACAGGGTCAATGGCCATATATTGTTTAAATCTATCTTCCCTAGATCCATAATGATCAAGGGGACACCATTTAAACTTGACATATGGAAAGATCTTAATGGGAGAAGCATTTTATAAAATAACATATCGTGTAATGCATTCTTCATTATGTAAACCATTAGCATACGTATCACCTAAATCGTCTAAGTGACGAATTAAAGTCTAGTATTTATTTTGTGTTTGTATAGAAGAAATTATTATTATTCTTCCTCGAATTTGTTCTCTAGATATCTCAAGAATGGCTGAAGCAATTCCCATGAAACTTTTCCTGAAGATAGATCTTAGTCCAACTTAGAACTGCGTGACTTTTCAGTGACGCCAAGGCATCGTGACGTCATTATGTAAAACATCATTAATGTTCGTAGCTCAGCCATGCAATATCGATTTCAATTCAAATTTGGTATCAATCATGCTCAGGTCATGGGTCAGACATTTAGCCCACGTAAATGAGCCTGCCCCTTATAACGTGCGCGTACACATGCGTCAAAAAGAAATTAGAAAACGAAATGCCCAAAACTCCAAACAAAGTAATTTTGCATACGTTTCAGACAATTTTAAGCTTTTCAAAAATGTCCGCGCGTGCAGGTCGGCGCGCGCGTATTTGCGTTTGTAACGCACGCGGATTAAATGTTTTCCCTTTTTTGCTCGTTTTGGATTATCGATACTTTTATTAACGATCCCTGAATCATTTACATAGATTCAGGTTCCATGAAAATGGTTTGTGCTCATTTTGCAAAAGTTTTGAAGAAACTTATCAACATGTATTCTTTGAATGTAATACAATAAAGGAAGTCTGGGGGAAATGTGGAGATAGATTTAATTTACCAATTCTGAAGAAATTATCCTGGAAACAAATTCATATAGGAATAGATGACACTACTATTAAAACAGAGCAATTATTGAACCACATTTTGATTTTGATTAAATATATGATTTTCCATAGTAGAGAGAAGGGAAGCCCTCCAAAAGCAAAAGAAATAGAATATAGATTGTTGGAAAATAGAAATGAAGAGAAAAAAACTTTCAATGGAAAGAGACACACTTTCAATTCATTTAAGGAAATGGGAAGCTTTGGAAAGTTTAGAATAAATGTTTTCATTTTTTTTTTTTTTTTTTTTTTTTCTTCTCAATATACAACTTCCTGGCCCTCCTCTCTTCTCTTTTTTTTTTTTTTTTTTTTTTTTTTGTTGGTGTGTGTTTTGTATACTGTTGTACTTGTCATGTGTTTAAATGTTGTGTGGGGCGGGGGGTAGTAGGTGTTTTGTAGCTTTTCTCTTTTTATATATATATATAATTTTGTTTGTCTCTAAAGGAAAATGAAGAGGTGTAACTTTTGTATGTAAATGTAAAAGATCATTGGCAATTTATAAAAACCTATGTTAAATTATTTTGTTATTTTGTATCCAATGTTATAAATGTACAATTTTTCTTTGAGAGAAACGAATAAAAACCTATGAAAACAAAAAAAATCCCTGTAAATTTCAGTCATTTTTTTGGTTGTACATGTAATATGCGCGCGTCAAAGATAACAACACGCGCATGCGCACATTTTCCAAAAATAAAAAAAACATGCCTATGTTTAATGGGCCATAACTTCTTGAAATGATCGGATACCCCGGTTGTTTTATTATATGTTGATATAATAGAGTATGAGTTGTTTTCGGACCCCTCTTTTGGCCAAAAATGATGGGGTTCAAATTTTCGGACCCCTCTTTCTTTTCCTGGGGGGTCCATATTGGGCGCCAAAATGGCATATATAACGCGCAATAGGGAAATTTTGTGTCTTCAGGAAAATTTGAACCCCATCAATTTATGATAGCTTGGACCCCAATGAATCCCAAAATGCAAAAAAAAAAATCAACTTTGGCATAAAAATCCTACGGGAGCTGTTTCAGTGACATACCGTACCACACTATATCATATGCCCTCCTTGTCTCACTGTGCAGACACTGTTACGCTCAGCGACTAGCAAGGATTTGTGTCTGCAAACTATCAGGACATCTGCTTATCATATTTGTGGACTTTGCCCATATTTTCACAAAGAAGGCCTATGCCGAATACGGGTGGGTGTTATTTCCTGTTATTTTGAACTCTCATGATCTTTCTTTCCTCATCCGGAAGCAGAGGCCACCTCAGATGGACTTGTAATCAACAGAGTCTATAAAAGTACTAGAGAGCTATTGCAAATGTATACATTATATGTGTTGTATAGAGAGAGACATAGGCGCCGGAAGTGGGGGGGGGGGGGGAGGTGGCAGTTGCCCCCCCCCCCCCAACCCAAAAAGTGTGGGGGGGAGGCAAAACGCATTTTTGACCCCTCCCCCCTCCCCCCCCCAAAAAAAGCAGTTAAGGAGTAAACATGGTTTGTATTTTTAACCCAAAAGAACATAACAATAATAAAAACCTGAATTAAATCACATATACAATCACACTCAAACAAAAGCAATACAAAAATAGGGAGAGTACAGAATGAGAAAATGACACACTGATTGTCAAATTTGAAAGAACATACAATTTAAATGACAAAGTCATTTTTGTTTATCAAAATCGGTTCAGAAACGACTAAAATATCCTTAAATATAGCTATTTATAATATTTGTGTACCACCAAAAATATTCGATAATTTGAAAAAGCCGTTGAAAAAACGAAACAGCGCCTTTTACGTTGTATTTTAGCCAATGCCAATTAAAAAATAATTAATTAATTAACGGTCACTGTATTTCTTTGAAAGTGGAGCTGAATTGGAATGATTGGCTAAATTTTACACATTTTGGGTCTAAAATTACCTTCATAGCAATTTTTGGTCCCAAAAGGGCACTAGAAATGTCATAGATAAGAATAAGAGCAATAAGCATGCACTTTAAAGCCATTTGTGGTCTGAAAACAGAACTCAACTATCCCTTTAAACATGAAAACTGATATATTACTGAGTTTTAAAAGTTCAGACACTGGGAGAATTTTCAATTTTAAAAAAAAGGTGGAAGACTGGGACTACGAAGTTACTCTTTTTTATCAGTCGTATTGCACGTTTTTGTAAAAGATTGGTGGGTATAAAATATCTGAGTTTGGATATAACACCTATACTTCTTGAAAGCTTAGAACATATGTTAGCAATGTGATACTTCTTTTTGGCTAATCGGATTTCCCGACACCATTATATTGCTCGTTAAAATTAAAATATTTAATTTCAATCAATTTCAATTGATTTCGTAATGAACGACAATGCACTTTCAACCGGATATCGTTTATCTTTATTCGAACCTCTCCCAAATTCTAATATGTAGTAGCTGAGTTTCTGATCTAAGTTCCAAATACAACTTATTTTCTTTCTTGATGACGGGATCATGAAGGAATTTTAGTCAAACACAATGGGTCAAAATCAAACTTCCCTTTCATTCCTTCTTTTTTTACCATCCTGGCCTCGATGATTGCCAAGCTCCTTTCCCTTCTGAATACTATCTTCAGCTATCTACAGTTCCATGCATTACTTGAAGAAAAAAAAATCAATACTCCCTGCCTCTCATTCTTTCCCTTTCCTATATTATTACCTGTTAATTCAACTCTGGTCTAATCCACATACTTATACAGTGACAGTATATATCCATTCGATATTTAAAGATTTTATTATCAAGCAACTTGCGAATCTCACGTCGACAACTAAAAATGATCGCTAATGTATTCCCACATTTATTTTGACTTTTCATTTACGACGGGACATCGTGACGTCAAACACTACTGGTATTCACTTTTTATTATTCAGGCATGTGCTCTTATTTATCAATTACATTTTAATTTCTTCGAATAAGATAAAATCGTCAAAATGTGTTCTTCATGATGTAAATTAGAGTCAAAGGTGTAACTAGTTACTGCACAGGGTCAATTGTCATATATCGTCACAATCTATCTTCCCTAGATCCATGATGATCAAGGAGACACAATTCAAGCTTGACATATGGATAGATCTAGATCATAATGGGAGAATCATTTTATAAAATAATATATCGTGTAATGCATTATTCGTTATGTAAACCATTATCATACGTATCACCTAATTCGTCTAAGTGACGCTTTAAAGTCTAGTTGATATGTTATTACTGTATGCGATGTCGTTGAGTTTTATTTTCAATAACAAACAAATACAAGAATGAGTAAATTTCCTCTCAATTTGATCATTCAGGAACACGTAGTACATACCGATTGTCATATCCTACGCAATCTTTATAATAACACCAAACCAATTTATCCTCACATCAATTATTGGTGTCTTGAGTGTTGTGCTTATGTTCTGTGTTAAGAGGGTTGTAATGGGGCTAACCCACACAAGACACTGGTAATTTGTAATTATATTACGTTGAACAAAGTAATGTTCCCTTACATCAAGTATTGGTGTCCTGTGTTCTCTGCATAATTCTTCTCTTAGCAAACGAGTGACCTTGGGGAGAGGCGAGGAAAGTAACTGACCAGCAATATGCCTAAACTGTACAAAATTACTCCCTATGCATCGTTTGTGTTTAAAGTTGTTGTGCAATACGTTTTGCCATTGATATGAATATGTATATAACAGGGTAAAGATATTGCGTTTAAAAATAGAATTTACTATAACATCAATTATTGGTGCCTCGTGTTTTGTTCTAAATTTACTGTGTTAAAAAAGGAATTTAGTGAGGCTAACCGGGACCAGAAACGGATAATTATAATAAAATGCCATGCAAAAAGCAATTTACCCTCACATCCATTGATGGGGGCTTGTTTATTGTATTGAAATTGTCTGTGTTAAAAGGCTTGTAATGGAGCTAACCAAGACCAGAAACGGGTAATCTGTTTAGACATTGCGTTGAATAAAGCAATTCACCCTCACATCAATTGTTGGTCCTCTGTGTTTTGTGCAAAAATTGTTCTTTTGGCAAATGAACGACAGTGCCGAGAGGCAAAGAAAGCAAGAGACCAGCAGAATGCCCAAACTTTACAAGAGGATTCACTTTTTCTTTCTTTGTGTTCCAAATACTTGTGCAGTTCACTTTGCTAATGATATGAATCCGTAAATAACAGGTTAAAGAAGATGGCGAAGAATACAACAGAAGGAAAACTTAAATAGCACCGTGCATGAGATACTGTACTTGATTAATCCAAAATTATCCATACAAATAATTCAAAGGGTATTGCAGTAACTAGTACCTTTTGGATTAATTCATCGATCTCCTTCAAATAACTAGAGCCATTGATTAGGAAAGTTTTGCTATCCTTATTTGAGTTGGGCACAATATGACAACCCCTGCTTTGTTGGGAAAGCACAACATTTAAGAATAGAATGCTGTTAAATGGGAACATTTCCTCCAAGATGAACAATGAAGAGAGCAAGGTTGTCAAGGGCCCAGAGGATTTTTATAAATCTGGGTCTGGATGACATTGACTACGGAGACATCAAGCTCTACTTTCTGGCCAAACTGAGAAGGCCAAACTCTCTGCATTGAGCTGTGTAGGCACGCCTTCAGCAGTGTTCTGGGGCAATACATATTGGGAATGTCCGCTGTACAATGACATGAAAACTATTTAAAGCATATTTCTTCTAAATCGCTATTATGAACAGAAGTGGAATATAATAGTTTTATCAAGAGAAGGAAGCTAAAACTTACAAAATCTCAGACAAAACGAAATTCCTGACCCTGGATTGATGTTACGATCGAATGCCTAGCATCAAAGTACTATTCATGAATCACATCTACCGTGGAAACTAGTACTCTTCTCTTCTATCTTCTATGTTGATTTCCAGTTCGGTGTTAGTGTTGTACCCGCACACAGTCAACGCACGAACGACTCCAATTTATTGTCTGACAATCAAATGAAAATACGTGAAACAGGTAATTCATATATTCTTTTGTGTAAAATGAGTTATTTAATAAGACCAGAGAAATAGGTGTTACATTTTTACTGTACTTTTCATGATGTCTTTAGTTTTGATGTTCCATTTTTAAATCATCGTCGTGAAATCAAGTATATGGTGACGTCACAGCTGGTGTTAAGCTATCGATTTTGATATCGGTATCTGGCTCTTAATTTCATCAGCAAGTTTTCGCTCGATTTAAGAGCTCTTGGCTGCTCTAAACACTAACACTAACACTAACACCCAAGTTGAAATCACTCATTGTCTTGAATGTAAGAAATAGAAAACTGATCCTTTTTAATATCAAAGAGAAGAATAAATTATGTTGAAAATAGAAAATATATTGTGAGTCTTCTCATTCTTTTCATGTCACTTGAAGAAAATCGTACATGAACTTTCCCCTGAAAGCTATAGAAGTGTGCTCATATTCGAAATTTGACAAGAACAAGCTCGAAACAATGTCGGATGTTTCTTTAGTCTAACATATATAACTCCATGTGTTATCTCACATGCCTAATTCTGTATGTAATCTCACATACCTAATTATATGTGTAGAGTATGAGATCTTCAGCAAGAATGAGAAAATTTACTCTCAATTTGATCATTCAGGAACACGTAGTACATACCGATAGTATATCCTACGCAATCTTTATAATAACACCAAACCAATTTATCCTCACATCAATTATTGGTGTCTTGAGTGTTGTGCTTATGTTCTGTGTTAAGAGGGTTGTAATGGGGCTAACCAAAACAAGACACTGGTAATTTGTAATTATGTTACGTTGAACAAAGTAATGTTCCCTTACATCAAGTATTGGTGTCCTGTGTTCTCTGCATAATTCTTCTCTTAGCAAACGAGTGATCTTGGAGAGAGGCGAGGAAAGTAACTGACCAGCAATATGCCTAAACTGTACAAAATTACTCCCTATGCATTGTTTGTGTTTAAAGTTGTTGTGCAATACGTTTTGCCATTGATATGAATATGTATATAACAGGGTAAAGATATTGCGTTTAAAAATAGAATTTACTATAACATCAATTATTGGTGCCTCGTGTTTTGTTCTAAATTTACTGTGTTAAAAAAGGAATTTAGTGAGGCTAACCGGGACCAGAAACGGATAATTATAATAAAATGCCATGCAAAAAGCAATTTACCCTCACATCCATTGATGGGGGCTTGTTTATTGTATTGAAATTGTCTGTGTTAAAAGGCTTGTAATGGAGCTAACCAAGACCAGAAACGGGTAATCTGTTTAGACATTGCGTTGAATAAAGCAATTCACCCTCACATCAATTGTTGGTCCTCTGTGTTTTGTGCAAAAATTGTTCTTTTGGCAAATGAACGACAGTGCCGAGAGGCAAAGAAAGCAAGAGACCAGCAGAATGCCCAAACTTTACAAGAGGATTCACTTTTTCTTTCTTTGTGTTCCAAATACTTGTGCAGTTCACTTTGCTAATGATATGAATCCGTAAATAACAGGTTAAAGAAGATGGCGAAGAATACAACAGAAGGAAAATTTAAATAGCACCGTGCATGAGATACTGTACTTGATTAATCCAAAATTATCCATACAAATAATTCAAAGGGTATTGCAGTAACTAGTACCTTTTGGATTATTTCATCGATCTCCTTCAAATAACTAGAGCCATTGATTAGGAAAGTTTTGCTATCCTTATTTGAGTTGGGCACAATATGACAACCCCTGCTTTGTTGGGAAAGCACAACATTAAAGAATAGAATGCTGTTAAATGGGTATTTCCTCCAAGATGAACAATGAAGAGAGCAAGGTTGTCAAGGGCCCAGAGGATTTTTATAAATCTGGGTCTGGATGACATTGACTACGGAGACTTCAAGCTCTACTTTCTGGCCAAACTGAGAAGGCCAAACTCTCTGCATTGAGCTGTGTAGGCACGCCTTCATCAGTGTTCAGGGGTAATACATATTGGGAATGTCCGCTGAACAATGACATGAAAACTATTTAAAGCATATTTTTTCTAAATAGCGTATGAAAAGAAGTGGAATATAATAGTTTTATCATTGACAAGAGAAGGAAGCTAAAACTTACAAAATCTCAGACAAAACGAAATTCCTGACCCTGGATTGATGTTACTGTCGAATGCCTAGCATCAAAGTACTATTCATGAATCACATCTACCGTGGAAACTAGTAATCTTCTATTATCCTGATTGTCAATGCAAAATTCATACTGTGTGTATAGCTGCATTTCAATAAAAAACATATTCAAGTCTTCACACTCACTGATAAAATTACTGTGTATCTCTAAGGCACACATCTGCGACGTTCGTCGCCATAGGATCAACATTTCAAGGTATAAGTAAATGCATTGTCTTGAATGTAAGTCACTTGAAGAAAATCGTACATGAACTTTCCCCTGAAACGTATAGAAGTGTGCTCATATTCGAAATTTGACAAGAAGCTCGAACCAATGTCGGATGTGTCTGTAGTCTTAAATATATAACTCCATGTGTTATCTCACATGCCTAATTCTGTATGTAATCTCACATACATAATTATATGTGTAGAGTATGAGATCTTCATCAAGAATGAGTAAATTTCCTCTCAATTTGATCATTCAAGAACACATTGTACACACCAGTTTTTATGTCCTACGTAACCTTTATAATAACACCAAACCAATTTATCCTCACATCAATTATTGGTGTCTTGAGTGTTGTGCTTATGTTCTGTGTTAAGAGGGTTGTAATGGGGCTAACCCACACATGACACTGGTAATAAAGATATTGCCTTGAGTTAAGCAATTTACCCTCACATCAGTTTTGGTGACTTGTGTGTTGAGCTAAATTGTTGTGATGGTGCTTACCGACACCAGAAACGGATAATTTTGTAAAAACATTACGTTGAACAAATTAATGTTGCCTTACATCAAGTATTGGTGTCCTGTGTTCTCTGCATAATTCTTCTCTTAGAAAACAAGTGACTTTGGAGAGAGGCGAGGAAAGCAACTGACCAGCAATATGCCTAAACTCTACACAATTATTCCCTATGCAATTGTTTGTGTTTAAATTTATTCTGCAATACGTTTTGTCATTGCTATGAAAATGTATATAACAGGGTAAAGAAGATAGGAAGATTCAAGTAACATTTTGCATGAAATATTGCAGTCATCGAAAATTATTTCTTTAGATAATCCAAAGAGTATTGCAATAAATATACCTTTCGCATTATTTCTCGAAGCTCCTTGTTATGGCAAGAGCCATTGATTAGGAAAGTTTTGCTAACCCTATTTGAGTTGGGCACAATATGACGTTCACTGTTCTGTTGAGCAAGCACAAAATAAAAAAATACCCATTTTGTGACCACATGAAACTATGTTGGCCAACCTATATGTATAGGTGATTCTGAACTGAGCTTGTGTTGGCGCGCCTTGTTGAAGGACTATACAAATTGGGTATGAACGCTGTACAATAAGCAGAAATACTATTTTAAGCAGATTTGAGCTAAATAGCGTATGAAAAGAAGTGAAATATAATAGTTCCATCAAGACAATCAAGCTAAAACTTACACAAAACATACACAAAGAAAATTACTGACCCTGGCTTTGATGAAAGATTGCCGTTGCGGCTCAATGCCTAGTATCAAAGTACTGTTCATGAATCTCATCTACCTTGAAAACTAGTTCTCTTTCATTACCATGATTGTTAATGCACAATTATTACCCTGTATATTTGTATTTCGATAAAACACATATATAAGTCTACACACTCACTGATACAAGGGCAGTACAGTGTATCTCTGAGTCACACATCTGCAACGTTCGGAGATTCGTCGCCATAGGATCAACATTTCGAGGTGTACTCAAGTGCATTGTCTCGAAGGTCAGAAATAGAACAGGTTGAGTTGACTTCTCATGTAACAGGGGAGAGAGGCATGCTGCATGGGAGGAGATGCTCTGAATTGATCTGAAATTATGTCTGCATTTTGTGTTTTGGTGAGATTTTCATTTTGATTTCAACTACCTGTAGTTCTAGGAACTATATTCTCTTTTCTGGACTTTAGATGATTGGAGTTAATTTATGATTAAAACCTTGGATTGTTATCCATTTTGTGCCGTGCAGCCAGCTAGTCATTTGTAGTGCCCCATACACTGATTTCTGTGTTATGACTCTGTTCAAATTTCTGTTCACATTTACATCATGACATCAGCCAGCAATACATTTTCTGCACTGCAGGTGGATGATGAAATTTCATTTGACACAACTCTAGATGGCATTGTTGAAAGTGCTTTGGATCATTTAGATCGGAAGCACAAGGATCGTGAACTTATAGGTGATGTTGTGAAGGCGGTTGTAGCTGCATTGCTGCCAATGGTGACCAACATTAATACTCAGCTGCAGAATGGAGGCAGTGTCGCTCCAGCGTTGAGGGGGGTAATGCAGCGGCACGATAATAAGCTGGTGGACATGGAGCAGGAATTGAGAAGAGATAACATTATTATCAGGGGTGTTCCAGAAACACCAGAGGAATCCCCGTCGCAAATCCTGGTCGATGTTGCTGCCGAGGCGGGTGTTAAGATTGAGAAGGCCGATATCAGCACTAGCCATCGTGTTGGTCGGCCTCAGGCTGGGAAACCTCGTCCAATCTTGGCGCGGTTCGTTCGTCATGATGATCGAGTTCGCTTGCTTAAGAGTAAGAGGAAGCTGCAAGGATCAAAGTACGACAAGGTGATGGTCGGGGAGCACCTAGCTCCCGGGCGTGCAAAGCTTCTGAAAGCTGTAAAGGATGACCCAGGAGTGTTGAAGGCCTGGATCACTGACGGGAGGGTGATCTGCATTCTTAAACGGGATGGCCCTGATGGACGGAAGTATTCAATCAGTTCCCCCAGATGACCTCTTTCGGTTGCTAGGCTGGAGCGAGGATCAACTGAAGAATTCTCGGCTGTTTTTTTTACTTCTAGGACATTTCCGGCCCTCTTCTAGACAAGACCTTGACCATATGCAGCATTAATGTCAATGGGATTCAGAGCAAATTAGAAGCAATAGTCATTGATTTAATGTTGAGAGACTATTCAGTAATTTGTCTTCTTGAAACTAAAACTGATAGGCCTGATTTTTCTCATTCTTACTTCAACAATTATCAAAGTTATATTTTGGAAAAGAATGGCGTGGGTAGACATGGTGGTATTCATGGCATTTGTATTCTCATTCAAAAAAATATTTCATCTCATACCTCTAGAATATTGGGCACTACCTCAGAATCTATTATGTGGATTCATTTTGATTCATTTTGTTTAGGCTTTGAGTTTATATTAGGAGCAGTTTATTTGCCTTGTGAAGGGTCAGTTTATCATAGTAATGATGTTTTTGATCACCTTTATCAGGACCTATTATATTTGAAAAGCACATATAATGTGCCCTTCAGCCTAGTAGGTGACTTTGATTCAAGGACTGGGTTACTTGACGACTTTATGGTAATTGATAATGTTATTGTCAGGTTATTGTTCTTCAAATGATAATGTTGATTTTAAGAGCTCGCTTACTGATGATGGATATGATACTAGGAGGCATAATATGGATTCTTCTATTAATAATAATGGTAGACAGCTTATTGGCATTTGTCAGAGTTTTGACTTGAAGATAGTGAATGGAAGATTTGGTAGTGATAAGGGTGTCGGTAGCTTTACATGTTACAATAAAAATGGAGGGAAAAGTGTGGTTGATTATGTCAATGCATCAATTAGTTTATTTCAATATATTACTCATTTTGAGGTTGACATTTTTGATAAGTGTGTTTCAGATGTACACTGTCCATTGAATCTGATGTTTTCAAATAAATTGATTCTAATAAATGAAGATGTTGAATTGAGACAAATTGAAAATAAGGTCGATGTTCCCGAAAAAGTGAAATACACTTCATTTAAGTGTTCTAAAGAGAAGGCATCTGAATTTAAGTTGAAACTTGATCAAAGTATTCCAGTACTGATGAATGCATTGGAAATGGTTGAGAAGTCATCGACACAAGGTAATGTGGATACTTTTAGTACTGTATTGTCAAATTCATTTTTGAAGACGGCAAAGGAAGTCGGTATATGTGAAGATAAAGTCTGTAAGAAAATTCATTCTAGGAAACTTATCGTGGAGAAGAAACCATGGTTTGACACAGAGTGTCAGCATGCCAGATCAAGTTATTTCAATCTAAAAAATAGATTTAAACGACAGTGGCAAGGTCTAACTTTGAGTGATAAAGAACAAAAAATGGCTGAAATTAATGCTGTTGCAAAAGATTATAGGAAATTGCTACGTAGAATGGAAAAAGCGTACACTAGGCTCTTACACAACAATCTTCATATACTTAAGAAGGATAGTCCACAAGAGTATTGGACAATTTTGGATGGACCGAAGCGTAGCTCTTGTCCAGCCAAGGTCTCTTTAATAATAATAATAATAATAATAATAATAGCCTAATAGTCATCATTTTAGTAGTTTGAATAATGTGCAATGTGCAGCATCTGAAACACATTATGTGGATTTTGACCAGTCAATGGGCAATGATGAGCTGAATGCCCCTATCTCGGTTGATGAAGTTATAAAGATTATCCAGAAACTAAAGAATAATAAGGCATGTGGCGTAGATTTGGTTAGAAATGGGTTTTTAAAAAATTGTTCAGCAGCTGTAATTGGTTGTATTACTGCTTTTTTAATGCAATACTGGAGAGTGGTCTAGTACCAAAAGACTGGTGTCTAGGTAGTATAGTCCCTATTTTCAAAAATAGAGGAAAGGATACAGATCCAGATAACTATCGTGGGATAACACTTTTAAGCTGTTTGGGAAAATTGTTTACTTCCATCTTGAATTATAGGATAACAATTTATTTCGAAAATGAATGCAAGCGCTTGGAAAAGAACAGGCTGGCTTTCGTGCTGGCTATTCTACAACAGACCATATTTTTGTTTTGAAATCCCTGCTTGACATTTACTTGTCTAAACGGAAGAGAATTTACTGCGCTTTTATAGACTATAGAAAAGCTTTTGATATGGTTGATAGGGTTTCACTTTGGCACAAATTACTGAGGTCAGGGGTGGATGGTAAGGTGTTCACAGTTATTAAGAATATGTATTCTCAAGCAAAATCGTGTGTGATAGTAGATGGTCAAATGTCTGAGGCTTTCAATGCGATGTTGGTGTTAGGCAGGGTGAAAACTTATCACCACTGCTCTTTGCAATATATCTTAATGATTTCGAGGATTTTCTCAGTAAACACTTTAAAGGTCTCAAATTTTTATTTGAAAATGTATGTGCTGACATTTTAGATAAAGAAGTAAACAAAGATCTTTTCTTACAATTATACACATTGTTGTACGCAGATGACACCCTAATATTGGCTGACACAGCAGAGGAATTGCAAGTGGCTTTGAATGCCTTGTCTCAATATTGTAAAATTTGGAAGTTAAGTGTTAATGCTATGAAAACTAAAGTACTTATATTTTCAAGAGGCAAAGTACGTAATTTCCTGTTTTCAGATTTGGAGAAGATGAAATTGATGTTGTGGATGATTTTGTATATCTTGGGGTTCAGGTTAATTATAATGGGAGTTTTAAAAAGGCTATTTCAAAACAGGTATCACAGGCCAGGAAAGCCCTCTTCTCTATGTCATTAAAGATTCAAAGACTCAAACTGCCACTGGATATTCAATGTGAATTGTTTGACCAACTTGTATTACCAATACTCATATATGGATGAGAAGTGTGGGGATATGAAGATTTGAATCAAATTGAAATATTCCATAGAAAATTTCTCAGGTCAGCGTTATGTGTAAATAAATTAACACCAGATTGTATGATATATGGAGAAACTGGGAGGGCCTGGCTAGCTAACAGTATCAAACATCGAATGGTTAGTTTCTGGTTAAGAATAGTAAAAGGTTCTCCCTCTAAATATTCAGTAAAAATTTTATTTTTTGCAAAAGGTTAATTAGTCAGAATGTAGATATGTCTACTTCTTTCAAGTGGTTATCTTGTATTGAAAAAATATTGAACCATGCTGGTCTTGGTATTGTTTGGCTAAAGCAAGGGGAAGGATTTAGCAATAGTTGGATACTGAGCACTCTGAAGTTGAGATTAAACGATATTTCAAAACAAGATGTGATGGCAACAATTTGGACAAACAGTATGTGCCTAAATTATAGGATCTTTAAAGAGGATTGTCTCTTTGAAAGGTATTTAGTTTTGCTGAGTAAAAAAGATAGAATAACACTGAGCCGTTTTAGATGTTGGTCACACCGTTTTCCAATTAATAATAACAGATTCAAAGAAGCTGTTAATGAAATTAGTATTGAATGCCCATGTTGTGATATGCATGAGTCTGGTGATGAATTCCATTATGTTTTTGTATGCCCTTTTTTCAGAAAGGAAAGAGAGTTATATTTAGGTCGCAAAGTAATAGTTAAACGCCCTTGCACATCACACATGTTGAATTTATTTTTATGTTCCGGTATACGACAGCTGAAGAAATTAGTACTCTTCTTAAGGATAATAATGTCATATTTTGCTGATCTATATACATGTAAATCTGAACAATCCAATCATATGTCACCCATAAAAAGGAATGTTACAACCCGAAGTGGTAGGTTAATTAAGCAACCAACAATTCTTGATCTGTAGTACAGTCTTTCTTTAGGTCAAGTATAGTTTTGATGGTTTGTTTGTTCTTTTGTTCATTTTTTGTTTTGTTAGTATACTTTTTGTTTTTGTTTGTCTTATTACATTATATTCCATTATGTTCTTGTCTGTCCAATGGACGATTATGGCGTATTTTGTTAGTCTGCATATATCTTAACAATCCAATCACAACTCACTTACATGTACAAAAATGAAACTTATAATTTCTTTTTTAGTTAAGACAATAATGTATTTTTTTAATTTTTTTTTAAATCTTTCTTTTTCTTCGTGTTTGTATTTAGATTGTTCATGTGGTATTTTCCACTTTTCATGTATGCTTGCCATATTGTATAATATTGTATTTATGTTTAGCATAGGCTAGGTTTAGATCATTCCTATTTATCGTTATACTTTTATATTGTTGTTTTGTTGTATTCTGTATTCTTTGTATTATTAAGCTATGTTTGTATTCTTTGTATTATTAAGCTATGTTTGTATTCTTTATTATGTATCATTATCATGACATGTACATGTGTTGTACTATCATACCCCAGAAGGGGGTCGAATGAGTCAATAAATTCTATTCTACTGAAGATGGAAAATAAATTGTGAGTTTTCTCATTGTTTGTATGTCACTTTAGAAGAATATCGTAGTAGGACCAATGCCCGAAAAAAGCTATATAGAAGTGCCCTTATATTCGAAATATGAATGGAACTAGCTCCAACGTTTGGAATAATTGTCGTAATTGTCTGTATTGTCACATATCTACTTCTGTATGTAGTAGTCTTACGTGCCTAATTATGTGTGTAATCCCACACACATAATTCTGCGTGTAATCTCATATAACCAATATTGTGTGTAGTCTCACATGCTTTATTCTCTATGTAGACTGCGCATGTGATCTTCGGCAAGAATGAATCATTTTCCTCTCAATTTGACCATTTAAGAATTCATAGTACTCACCGATTCTCATGTTCAACATAATCTTTCTTTCCCAATTAATTGCATAATGGTTTCGCATCAATATGATCACATGACCAGTGCTCATTTTTATATTGAAACTTACTTTTCACATCCAACAAGTTTAGGTTGTCGTTGCTCTCAATAATTATTTTTGACAATAAAATGGCATTGCCTGCATGCAAGGTAAATATCTGCATAGGATGAAGACAAATCAAGAAAGTTATGGTATTTTCTTTTTCAATGAGTTTTTTTTTTTATAATTGACCCGAAATTGATTAAAACGAAATCTGCTATGGGTATTTTTTTCGTCAACAGTGTAGGGTTAACGGTTTAACAAGTTAATTTCATTTATTCGTTCAATTTTTTTTTAAACTGACCTCAGTGGAAGTCTTAACTATTTCCCCCTGTTCTTTTATATATATGCATCTAGAATGGCGGGTACAAACAGGCAAGATTTCGATGATATTTTGAAAGCAGTTGCCAGAAGAACAAAGCAAGATGCAGAAATAGATGATCTCGGAAAGGCACTACAAATTCCTTCGTATGATATTCAAAGTGCTCAGAAAAGGAACAGCCAAGATCATTCACATATGGGGTCGTTGGAGTTGCTGAGAGACTGGGTGAAAACGCAAACATCTTCAACAATGAGACAGACCTTGATAGATGCCTTGGTAAAGATAAAACGGGATGACATACTCGAAGATTGTTTTCCGAAGGACGGCGCTGGTTAGTACAGAGTACTTCTAAGTTCTATCTAAATAAATTGAAAGTTTTGAGCCAGGAGGGCGTCAATTCATATTCTTTAACCCATGATTGACGCCCTTCTGGCTCTAAATAGACGTAAAAAGATTCGAACGTATCACTTTGCCTAATAACGTATTGCTAAACCCATCGACTGAGCGCAGGGCTGCCATCCAATTTCACGTCGAATTTTCTTACACCCAAGAAAAAGAAAAATAAGGTCGCGAACAACTTCGTTTTATTGTTTATGTGGAGATTGGAGTGCTGAGAGCAGTCCCCTCAAAATTATGAAACAGTCAATATTCGGAGAAAAGAAATCCTATTTTAAAAGTGAACTGTTTGCCTTCTATCATTGCATCTAGTAAATCATTTAAGGACCAACTTACATTCAACATTGTTGCTCTCTCTTAGAAATGTTACACGTAATATTTTGGTAGGGTACGTCAGCATTCGATCCCCTCCGCCCCCAAGCATAATTCTGCGTACACACCCATATGGATAATAATAGGTATTATTATCATGATTAGAATGTCTGATTTGATATTTTTATGCAATGTACTTTCATGATGGTGTGTCTCTATAGTGTACGATTTTAACATAGACCTTGAAAAAGTTGGATTGTAGATACCCAACCAAAACATACATATGTTGTTACCAATACCGATAATTAAATAATAATGATTATAAAAATACTACGTCTAATGATAACAATAATGATGACGATGATGATGATGATAATAATAAGAATGATACATGGGCATTACCAAATGTAATTATCTGTACATCTTCGGGCCTCAATTTAAAATTGCAATTGGTTAATTTCTTTTAAATGCTCCCTAATTTTGCATAACTCCAATGCTGAAACGTGTTTCCATTTGTATTAATTCAATACTATATTTCTTTTCCTCGCAACTACCGATCTCTCAATACCTAAAGAAAATAACAAAAACTCACTTTTCCTGTTAATAACTTAATCGTAAAGCGCATATGAACGTACGTGGAAATTGCAATCTATAAATAAGGTATTACTATTAGTATTATTAGTATTATTATTATGATTGTTATATAGATACTGTGACCGAACCTACCAAAAGAAACCCAGCATCGCGTACCTCTGGACTACCAACGGGTAAATAATGTAGTATTTGTTTTTCCAGTAGAGTTCATGAAAAATAAGATCATGAAATTATTACAATTACTGTTGAATTATACAGTATATACATGTACACACACGCAGACACCCACACACACACATACACACACACACCACAAAGACACGCGTACGCGTGTGTGTGTGTGTGTGTGTCTTTCTCTCTCTCTCTCTCTCTCTCTCTCTTTTCTCTTTCTTTCTGTCTCTCTCTCTCTATCTCTCTTTCTCTCCTTTTCTCTCTCTCTCTCTCTCTCTCCCTCTCTCTCTCTCTCTCTCTATGAGGGTAGATATTTGTCACATAGATGTTCCTGGTTCAAATAGAATGCATTCTCTTTCCGAAGTAGTTTATAGGCCCCTAACTAAATACGTTCATGCAATTGCAATCCCATGTGGTTCATATGAATACATGCATTATTACCACTGAACAAACACAAACCATTCGGGGTACATTTAGGGTCCACATACTATATCCAGATACAGAATATTTCTTTTGCTTCCCGTTATGTTTATATTTAAGTGATGAATGAAACCACACAGTCTTTATTGTTATTGGAATATGTTTAGGCCTTTTCTATTTTACAAAACAACTTGTTTATACTTTGATGGGGGAAATTTCGATATTATGATTAAATCATTTTGGTTAAAGAAATTTCAACTTTTTCTAATATGATATGTGTTCGAACCGTGTAAACAATAATCGACTTAAAAGGGAAACCTCACCCCGAAGAATAAGTGTAAGTATTCTGTAAAATGAGATATAATTCCTGCCCTTTGATGTCCAATAATCCCTACGAAAATGAACAAGAGATAAATAAATGAAGATATTCTTAGCATGATGTGATGCCTTTTAGCATGACATGGGTGCAGTCATTTTCTTGAAAATTTGACGTACCAGTCGAAGTTATACATGTCTTATGCACCAAGCGTTAGTTGGAAAGACTTTTTAAATCACTTACAAAACCTTTACTTTTCAATGATGAAAACTCATAGCTGAGAATATAAAGAATGAAATTGGTGAAAAGGATAAAATAGGGGAGCAATACCAAACTTTAGCAGTTGACATATATATATATTTCATGAATGAAAAAACTTCACCCCAGCTTGATATTTGTGGTAGCGGTCGACTAGATAGTGAGCGTCATCGACTTATAGTGAAATTTGCGTTCTGGCAATTTTAGTAAACTAAATGTAATGGAAGGTGAATGAAATGCTTCATCACCACACACACCTGGGAAGAAATCATCTATAAATTTGAATACATTTACTTGATAAAAAACTTTACATAATACGTCACATTTTCAAGAAAATGACGATGCCCATGTCGTGCTGAGAAACTGTACATTATTCTTGCTTCATGCCTCTCTCTTACAACTACCCCTAGTACAACTACCCCCCGGACAACTACCCCCAGACAATTACCCCCTAGGATAGTTGTCTGGAGATAGTTGTCTGAGGGGTTGTTGTCCAGGGGTAGTTGTCCTGGAGGGTGGTTGTCCTAGGGGGTAGTTGCCTGGGGTAGTTGTCCTAGGGGGTAGTCGTCCTAGAGGTAGGTCACCCTAGGGGGTAGTTGTCCTAGAGGGTGGTTGTCCTAGGGGGTAGTTGCCTGGGGTAGTTGTCCTAGGGGGTAGTCGTCCTAGAGGTAGGTCACCCTAGGGGGTAGTTGTCCTAGAGGGTGGTTATCCTAGGAGTGGTTATCGGGGGGGGGGGGTGTTGTCCAGTGGGTAGGTGTCCTTGAACTATCAGCGAGAGTTCTACCTACCAGGTAATAAACTACCAAAACATCAGGATGCCTTCAATTCCTGACACATACCAGGCAAATATTGCCAAAACCTCAGAATGCCCTCAACTCATCCCGGCACATTAAAAAATAAGTGAACTATATTTGTTGTGACCTAAAATCCGATTAGCCCTAACGTGGCCTAACCCTTTCCGGGGGCAGGGGGGGGGGGGGTTAAAATTCTAATATCATGACGGAAATTTCAACTCCCGTTACTATGTCCTCATAAATTCGGATTTAATTTTACAAGGAAGCCAGTGCGCCCCCCCCCCCCCACCGTCGTTTCAGTGCCCCATAAATCTATGGACTCGAGCTTCGCCACTGCTCATATCCCCTGCCTCTTACCCCTTACAAAATGTAACAACACCCCCACCGTCCTCGTTGGCAGATCGCTGAGTCTTCGCGTGGGTGAATGTGACTTTGTTCTCTTTTTATTTGTCATTTGCTTTCTTTTGTGGACTCGAGAATCATTGCCGTATCGCTCTGTATACTGTGTATAACTGTATTATACGATATAACGTTTCGTCTGTCACGATTTCAGTCTGGCAAAGACAAGAGCACACCTATCATAAACATAACTTCTAAGCCAAAGTAGACAGTAGTACTACCGGTTCAGGTATGTTGATTTATATTGATAATAGCAAATAGCGAAAATTTGTAATTATTAATCATCGATTATTTGTATATGTATGTCCCTGAATATTGGACATCTATTTAAAATCACCGGACTGTTGATCACTTATGGTTTTGGGTTCGAGTCACGCCGCGGCGGTAATTTTCTTTGGTAATACGTTAATGAACATTTTTCATACTCGACCAAAGTGATTTAAATGGGTACTTGGCAGGAATTTAATCCTCGAAATTTTAGGGCGGCGTAATAGCAGTCATGTTAAAGCCAGAGTAATAAATGTGTAGCGTCAGGAGAGTCAAGTCGGACAAACCTAACCTATATAATAAGAACCCACTATTGTCATTCATAGTATTACTTATTTATGAGTATCATTACTACAACATGTATTAGTATTATTATGATTATGATTATTATTATCATCGTTATTATTGTTGTTATTATCAAACCAGGCAGGATGACAAATTTGATGGACATGAAGTTGAACAAGATAGGGGACGCTGTGGGTGACGACGAGAATCTTGCGGCTCTGGGATTACGTCTTGGTTTTAAACAATCCAAGGTGGACTTGTTTCTTGCTACAAATCGAGTTGATGGCAAAGTATCTTCAAAAGGCACCAAGAATATGCTATCTGCATGGAGCAAAAAGACTCCCGGCGAGGACCAGGTGAGGGAGCTCAGTGATGCCTTGGCGGATGTCGAATTGGGGCATATTGCTGAAGAATACCTACAGTGATTTTCCAGGGATACTCTTAGAGGACGAGTTGATGTCACCGGAATGTAACAATTATTGGTTGATTTCTTATAATTTTGGCAGTTTTTTAATTGTTCTTCGAAGCTACCGAAGTTTCATGTCAAGTAAATATATTGGTATCACTGAAAGGCATAGACGATTACATTATTTTAAAGGCCCTCTGTACTAATTGAAGCTAATTGCTCCCTCTATATAGAAAACTTCCCCAATCGGTGCCTGTTGGTCCCCGGCCATGATCCTCTATTTCTTATGTTATTTGAGAGCTGTCAGTGCCCTCGCTGTGTGGTCTAATCCCTCCTGGCCAAACTAGTACAGATAAGCTTTAACTGACGAATACCTTTAAAGAGGTTTCCCAAATCTTTAAAATGGCGGTTTCCATTGCTCCTGATGTCACACTTTCATTATGCCATTTGAGAAGAATCGATGAACATAATTCCATCTTTTAAATAGAAAGATATTTCATCTCTTGGACAAATTTTGGTATGGAAGTCATAAAAGGGTCTAATAAATTGATCTGTTTGGCTAGGCCTGAATATTGGAAATATTACAAAATCTTAGTTACATTCTAATTGTCGAGTTAGGCTCAAAATGTTCACCATTTTCGTTGAAGGTTTCCCAAATCTGGAAGCTGTCAAACATGCAAATTCTTTGTCCCCAATGGTAATTTGTATATGTATGTTTTTTTAAAATAAAAATAAATAAATAAATATGTAAATCTAAAATACATTTGATGACCAATCATCATTGCTAGGTGGCTTGTGATTGTTAATAAGGAAAAAGAAACCACAACCCATTTTTGTTGTGTATAAGTTAGTTGTTACTAAGTACTGGTATTGTATGGTAGTTATTTTCCAGATCACAATATAAAAAACAATATCAACAATTACAAAAAGTACATGTTCATATAAAATTGAGAATATAGTGAATAGCTGGATAGCCCACTCAGCTTTTTTAATACGACAAAACTATTCTTCCTTGGTGTCTAGAAAATTAAATGAAAAAAGAACTTACAATAAATAAAAAACAGATACATATTATTTATAGTCGTAAACTTGATGACGTCTAGAAAACACAAAACACTTCTAAAACTGTTATTGACCCACTCCACCCCTTACCGGTGGTAAGAGTAAGTTATGCCAGGAATCCTCCACGAGTTTGAATCAATCTTTTGTACTTTATACGCTAAGTTATCATACATGTATGTATCGAACCTGTATGCATTTATTCAGCTGTATGTCTAATTTGAATGAAATTAACAGACCCATTGCACAAAAACTTAACTTGCTTTGTTTGCCTTTATTCATGGCCGTTTCTTTGTCTCATGTAGAATTTTGCACATAACAAAAGACCCAAATTGACGCCAAAATGTCATGTTTTGATTAGCTCCATGTCAACCTCTTTAACACCAGTAAAGATAAATCTTGCACTGGAAACAGTTAGATCATCTGAAAGTCTTTAGTATATCTATTCCATGATTAATACAATGTTGCACAGTGAGATTATTATGTGGCATAAAAGAGACTGAATTCTACAATAAACATTAACAAAAATCCTCATTTACATGCAATTTATCACGATTGAAAATGTATGAAGAAAAAATAGCGAATTGGACTTTGAATGCGTCAGTTGAGTAACTGCGGTAATGAACTGAAGTCAATCATATCTATACAAATTCCTTTTTTTGAACGATCTATCCCTAGCTTCTTGGTGAGTCAATCTGTTTATGCATCTATCATACTTAGCCTGACTGCTAACCCTACGGTTTCTACAAGATCAACAACCCAACAGATACAAAGAATAACACACACACACACACACTCAAATGAAAAAATACACAGGAGGAGATGGAAACTTTAGGTCTCTATGGCTGTAGCCATTTACCTAAAGTGCACGGAGTATGTAAGACATGTGGGTAGCTCAATCAGTAACCCAATTTGTTGGTATAACCGAACAGACAGAGTATTTGTTTGTGACTCTGCAGATATATGCAATAAAAAGGGGTTTTAAAAAAATGCATGCTGAAAAATAAACACAATAAATATAATAAATTGTATAAACATTAAAAACATTAGAAAACAAAAGTCATCGATTGTACAGTGCGTCCTAAAACAAACGAAAGCGAGAATTATCGATGTTTTATCATAACTTAATCATAATCATAATGGATAAATGACACATATTTGTAAAGCTTAGATCCTCCTCTTTCATTTGATGCAACTCATATGATGCATATTTCACGCACGAGTGATTAAAATGAATTTGAAGAGAGGAAACCAAAAATTCATTTAGCGGACGGTATCTGAATTTCAAAGAGAAAATCACATTTCTAGAAAGTTGAGTTTCTGCCCTTTCATATGACACCTCAATCAGGAAAAATGAGCAAGGAATGACAAAGTTCTGTTTGTTTAAAGCAGTGCTTGCATTTCCATAATTTTATCAAACGAATTCGTTTTCACTGGCTGCATGCCGTAGCAAAAAGCAGAATTGACAAATGTTCGTTGACAATCAGCCATGCATGAAGTCTTTCATTTATCTTGGTCATGGGTCTTTAGTTATTACTTTGTGTACTTTTTCCTCCAAGTAGCAGCAGTGCAGCTGCCCTCCCAATAACATGTTGAAATGCATGGGAGGGGGAAGGGAAAAAATCCATTGTAGCCCGGGATCCTCGGCGGGCGCATGCCAGGTGTCTATCATACCAACCATTATTGTTAACTGAGAATCATGTTCAACAACTTAGCACCTTTCACATTTGCTTCACAGTAATAATACCGGCACAATATGGTTCTTTTTAGTAAACAAATTATTATGTACTCAAATGTTATGTTTTAATTATTCTGCTTCCCTCAGAGCAAGAGAATAAGAGGGAGGCAAGGCAAAAGAGGTAGAGTGAGGCACAAAGAGAGAGAGAGAGGGGGTAAAAGAGTAAAGAAAGAGAGATCAAAAGAGAGAGACAGACAGAGTAAGAGAAGAAGAGGGGCAAAACAAGAGCGGGGAAGAGAAACAAAGCAAGGTAGAGAGAAGAGAAGAGAAGAGAAGAGAGAGAGAGAAATGCAATGGAGAACGATGCATTAAATATTTCCATTTCCGTGAGAGAAATGTGAATGAAATAGTTGGTTACATTACGAAAATAGACTATTGTCAGGATATGTACTGCTGTCACTTTCGTTGTGAGAAGCACACGTCACATCCGTACAGCAATTTAAATGTTTTGCTCGAAATAACCGAAACAAAAATCGCTCTTAAAAATCACTTGATTGAAGTACGCCCGTGATATTTGGCAGATTTAACCTTTGATTAATTTACAATAAGCTATAATCTTTGAAAATCGGAGTGGACTTGGGCTTTAACCAATGGTCCAAAATATTTCTCATAGACTTAACATGCAAACCTGACAAACAGGCCTTGGCATAGTCGCGATTTCAACATTCAAGTGGAAATTTTGACATGATTCCAACATCTGATTAAAAGACAAAGTACACCATTTTTATAGCCCATAGTCTCAGCTATAAAATACCAAAATTTGGAAGAAAATAGAGCACAAATAAGCTAGATAGTGCTCAAAGATTAATGTAATGTAGATTCATGATGTAAACGAAATTCACCTTCCATCGACATAACACGCAAATTGAGAAAATTCTGACATGTCGCCTTTAATTGAAATTTTCACCATGATGACGTCATCAAAATGAAAAACAATGGGCGCTAGCCCTGTAGAGAATTGTCTCAGCTACAACATATCTGAGTTTGGAAGTAAATTAATCAATATCGACAGAGATACAATCGATTTTCCATAAATTTGCTGACGTCATAATATGCAAATTTCGTTTTTTGAGTTCTAAGGCCATTATGATGATGTCACGATATATATATATATATATATAATGGCCAAATGAGACCTTAAATCATATCTCCAACTCGTATTCTATCCAAATATGAAAAACAAATTGGGGGTCTGTGGACTTCCTAAAGAGCTATAATGGATTTTGTATAAGCATGTTATTGCCCATATATGCTATGTATTACAATATCTCGCGCGTACGGACATGTATTTTAAACGGACGCTCATTCCATTATTAGTGGTCATAAAAAGACAAACATGGTATCAAATTGTTCGGAAAAAAATGAGGAATATCCTGTCATATTCACACTAGGAGGAATTTTTTCTCGTTTGCGCTTTTTTTTTTGGCGAAATGCTTAGAATGGCCTGAAACGTACTCTAATTTGATTTTAAAATGATTTTGAGCATTTTTTATATTTGCGCGCGCACTGACGCGCGGACGTACGCGCACGTTTATTGACCTGTAATTGACCGGACGGATATTGACCTTGATCATGGTAAATATGAATGAGAAATGACTTTCAGTTACGAAGTTATGATCATTTGAGATTTTCACAAAAAAAACACAAAATGGCGCCTGGATGACGTCATGAAGACCTGATGACCTTGAAAATGTTCCTGTTACGTCTTATGACAATGACCTATGACTGTGCCAAAATTTAAGGAAATTGACTGTACCGATCTTGAGTTATCCTGGCCACAAAAAAGTGGGGAGAAATAAACAAAAATTGCAAAATGCCAGGACGCGCGAAAACACGCGCGCATGCGCGTGTGCTCATTTTTTGGCAAATTGGTTAAAATGACCTGATTTGTACTCTCGTTTAATAGTTAAGTGATTTTGAGCATTTTAACATTTTGAAGCGAGCGTACGCGCGTGTCATGACCTTTATTTGACCTTTGATGACATGACCTGTTGACGCTTGACCTGAAGTATATGTGATATGAATAGGAATGACCTTTGATGACGCGTCAAGAAGATATGATGGATAATGTGATTTCACAAAATGGCGCCTGGATGACGTCATGAAGACTTGATGACCCTGAAAATGTTCTTGTCACGTCTCATGACAATGACCTATGACTGTGCCAACATTTGAATGAAATTGACTAAACCGAACTTGAGTTATCCTAGGCACAAAAAAGTGTAGGAAATAAATAAAAACTAGAATTTAATTCGTCACGAGGACGAATAAGGTGGTCTGTCTTCAAGTCTTATGATAGATTATAATATTTACTATATTGAGAAAGGGAGAAGTATATATATATGTAAACAATGATGATCATGATGATGATCATGATGATGATGATCTTGATAGTAATGGTGATGACGATGATGATGATGATGATGATGATCATGATGATGTTGATTATTATCATCAACAGACCATGATGACATCAGACTGAAAAAATGAGAGAACATTTAGATAGTATATAGTCTCAGCTACAACATACTCAAAAATCAACAAAAATCGAGCCGAAATAGCGGCGATATTGCTAGCAAAAGACAAGAATGTAGAATCCAGATTTGAGAAAAAGTCATCTCCCATAAGAATTACACGCAAAAAGTAATGGATCAAGTGATAATAGGGTAATAATAAAGTAAATATGGTTGTTTATTACATTATTTGCGATTGTACGTGTTTTAATATTCAAAGGAGATGGAACAGTGAAAGGTCAAAAAGAAAAAAAAAGTGAAGAAAAAAAATCGTTGGAGACGCCCGGACTCGAACCAGGGACCTCGAGGTCGGAAGTCAAGTGCGTTACCGATATACCAAAACATTTCCCTTAGCGATTACACGTAAACGAAAATGGAATTCTCAAATCCCACTTTGTAAGTGAAATATGAGCATGATCCCGGCATCTGATCGAACAATAAAGGGCACAATTGTGATAGCTTATTGTCTCAGCTACAACATACTCAAAGCTCAGCGTAAACAAAGATAAAACGGCGGAGATATTGCTCGCGAAAGACGAGAATGTAGAATCCAGTTTTGAGAAAATGTCATGTCCCATTGAGAATACACGAAAATGTGAAAAATTGACATGCCTCCTTTAATCGCAAAAATACGCCATGATGCATTTGTCAAAATGAAATATCTTGCAACTGCATTTGTAGAAAATATTCTCTGGTAGAACATATCAAAATTGTAAAGAACATTGATCAATATTTACAGAGATACAACCAATTTTTCAAAAATCTGCTGACGTCATAATATGCAAATTGAAATTTTGAGTTCGGAGGCCATTATGATGACGTCATGAGTTAATTGAGGGTCAAATGAGACATGAAATCATATCTCCAACTCATGCTTTTTCCAACCATGATATAAAAGTTGGGGGTCAATTGAATATGTGAAGAGCTATTTCGATTTTTAAAATGGCATGTTTTTGATCAAATTTGCATTATATTTCCCATAGCAGCAAGCGCGGATTTTGAACTTTGACGCGCGCTCACGGCCTTATGAAAGGTCAAGAGTGACTGAAATTAATGTAAATTGTCATTTACGGTAAGAGGAATCTAAATCATGTAAACATTTTGAATTTGACCGTTGCCGCGCGTTGTGAGCGCGCACAACGTGCGCGGGGACACGAACGGACGGGAAATTTTGAAATGCTTAAAATGACCTGATTCATACTCTCGTTTAATAGTTAAGTAATTTTGAGCATTTTTAAATTTTAACGCACGCGTACGCGCGCGTTATGACCTTTATGTGACCTTTGATGACATGACCTGTTGACCATAGACCTGAAGTATATGTGATGTGAATATCAATAAACTTTGATTACGCATCATGAAGATATGATGGATAATGTTATTTCACAAAATGGCGCCTGGATGACGTCACGATGACCTGATGACTTTAAAAATGTTTCTGTCACGTCTTATGGCAATGCCCTATGACTGTGCCAAAATTGAACGAAATTGATCAAACTGATCTTGAGTTATCTTGTCTACAAAAAAGTGAATAAATAAATAAATAAAGAAAGAAAATTCTGACGAAATCAATAGGTGATCTGTCTACGACAGACCACCTAATAAAGAATAAATAAATAAATAAATAAATAATAAAGAAAGAAAATTCTGACGAAAACAATAGGTGATCTGTCTACGACAGACCACCTAATAAATAAAGAAAGAAAAATCCTGACGAAACTAATAGGTGATCTGTCGCTGACAGACCACCTAAATATAGTTGGGTGTCGTCGGCATATAACATCGAGGAGAAACCCTGGGAATGAATGATGTCCTCTAAGGGTCTCGTATAACATGTGAACAGTAAAGGCCCGACGACGGAACCTTGTGGCACCCCAACCTAAGCAGAGTAGGAACGTGAGCCATCGATGATCAATGGTCGATATCGCCCAGTGATGTAAGATTCAAACTTCAGTCAGTTGATGGGAAGGGACATACTAATGTCTTTTATTCATCTACATCTAGCTGACTGATGAATGTCTGGCATGATGATTTCACAAAAGTGCTTTTGCATTCACTTTTGGAGGGTTTTTGTAGGGGGGGTGGAGCTTTGCAGGTAGAAAACACGTAATAGACAAATTATATATAAAATATATGACATAAGCAGCGCTAAAAATACATAAGGGCGATGGGCGATTCGCCCCCGCGAGCTCCATAATCGCCCCCGTCAGGTTGCTCACGGGGGCGATTGCAAAATTAAAAATCGCCCCCGTGGAATTATAAAAAAAAAATTATCTTTTCTGATATAACTTTACACAATATTGAGTATCAATTTTCAAACCTTAAACCAATGAAATGGAAGATGGCGCTTTCTTTCTCTCCCATTTCTTTAAGTATTACCGATACAAACAACGGAAGCTCGCAGTGCAGCTAATGCGCATGTAGCCGTCAGCAGTGGCTATACTGCACCGGTAGTACCGGTGTGCGCGCTGACGCCCAATATCTGCTGGAGCTGGAGACGCGGATCGCGCAAGGACTGAAACATGGAAAAGTTTTTCGTTGTGAAAAGTGTGAATTCTTTGAAATCTCGTTATTCTGAAGGACCAGCAAATAATGTAACTCGCCCAGTAAATCAATATTGAGAAGAAGATCACCAAAGATGTTGCAAATTTAGGGGGTTTATAACCCGCCACCCTCCCCCTGAGGGGCTGCCAAGTGAAAATGTACGTGATGTGCATAGAAAAATGCTATCATGTGTCCAGACCTACACAGTATTAGTAGATGTCAGTAGATGCCAAGAAAACATCACTAACAGGGATTCAAAATAGCACTAAAAAATCGCCTAGCCGCTTTGCGGCTCGTGGACGATGCTTCGTATATTATGCCAGAAAAACATCACTAATGGGGATTCAAAATAGCACTAAAAAATCGCCTCGTCGCTACGTCAGAGTCAGCAGCCTACACAAAAACGAAAATGCAACTTTGCGAACATATTCGAAATTTATTGAAAGGAAATCTCATGGAGGGAAAATGTTGAAAATTATCAATATAATTATGTATTTTGTATGCAAATATTGTTCAATAAATAAATGATGGAGAACAGGAGACTTTGTAAGATAATTTGTGTTGAATAAGAGGGCTAATCTGCCTTGTTATTTCTTACATTACAAATAGTACATTGTCAGATAATAACGTTAAAAATTTAAAGCGTGACAATAAATGCAAAAGAGGAAAGTGTTTTAAGACAATATAAAATACTACCATAACGGTAAAGAGAGATACAAAAACAAAGCAAAAGTTAGCGTACAATTGTCAATATTTAGTTGGAAAAAATAGAGAAAGTAAATACAAACAGCTTGTTTAAATTAGCATTTTATAGCATACAAATTACAAATCAATAACTGATTTACAAATGGCATTTTGATGGTCTCATTTTCCATTGAAAGGCTAGGGCTATCCTACATTGATATTAATACTGTCAAAATGAAAATAGATAAACCCAACATGCCATTTTACTTGCACATGTGTTTTTTGTTGCCTAGCACTAAACAAAAAAGTCTGTAGCAATTCTGTGGCCGGCGACCATTAAAACAATCCTATTTTAAATACAGCTATACAAGCATAAAAGACGATTGCTTAGTTTCAGTTGGTGATAACATGACGTATCCTATTTCGCTTTGTGCTTGCCCAACAACAGGGTGTTTCAAGTTTCAAGTTTATTTAATTTCACTTTATCAAAAATAAAATATTTGAACATAATGAACAATGGTAATTATTATAACTAAACATACAATATAGAAAACATAATGTACATGATAATAGTTATAACAGATAATACAATCATATAAATCAATCAATAAAGTGGGGGATCTACTAAAAAGCAAAGCTTGTATTATTTAGGTCCCGGTTCATGGGTTTGTGTATAAATAAGGGTATTTGAATTAACATAGTCACAAAAGCATATGATTACACGAGGGTTATCTTTAAGTGAACATTTTACTGAACATATCGTAAACAATTGAAAAAAGGAAGAGTTATTCACCATATTGTGCCCAACAAGAAACGGGTAGGCCAAACTCTGTATATAAATGACTTTGGTGGACATAAGGTTTTGTTCTTACTCTTTGGCAATAGCTTGTCTGTGATTGATAAATTCTATACTTTGTCCCTGTACAACTACGTCATATAATATTGTCCTAAATCATTGAATTTATATATAAATTGGTATTACCATGTATATATTTTTTTAGTTATAGCTGTATTTTTTTAATTTTTTTATAAATTGTATAAAAAAGCACTAATACAAAAACTATGTACAGGGACCTTTTTAACTTACATGAATTAAAAAAAAAACACCTTCAACTTTAGTAAGGTACAATTACAACTTCACCGTGTACTTTATTTCCTCTTGTTGGATGATCGATATTAAAATATAATTTACAGACAGTATGCAAAGTATTGCCTCACAATGAACTCGGGGGGACCCCGCAAGTAATTTATTGAAAGTCAGACAGTTAAGAATTATAAACAGTACATTGACGACGATTATTAAGGTAGCTAGAAACTGTCAACAAAGGCCTTTGACAGATCAATGAATACACCGATAGCGAGTGAATTATCTTTAAAGTGAGAGTTGAGTTGAGTGGTCTTTCCACAAGCCAAATTGATTTACAAAACGACACATTTGTATAGGTTTTGTTGTAAATGATACGTTCTAAAATCTTGGAGAAAACAAAGACTACTGAGATAGGTGTGTAATTGCTAACTTGTTCCTTTACTCCACTTTTGGGAAAAAATTGGGTTATTCTTGCTAATTTCATTTTATCTGGGAATTTACCGGCACTAAGTGATAAATTAAATACATAGCATAGTGGTTTACATATTGGGTCAATAACAGCTTTAATAATTTACTACAATTTACTATATTGCCCAATGAATAAAGAGGTGGCGCTATTCAAAGAACGTTCACAGAACCATTGATAACTACCTCTGATAACACTCATGGAGAGGTATTGCTGACTTAATGTAATGTGTAGAGAGCACCGAGTTGGACACACTATAATAATAATAATATTCCGCTTTTATGTAGCTCTTAATGAAACTATCTCTAAGCGCTTTACAGATATACTATTACCCCGGTCATTGGATTGAATACTTGCCCGCATGCAAGTGTGTGCACAATCTCCTCTCCACTCCCTGGGAACATTCCAGCGACGCGTTACTTGACGCTCAGAGACTGTTTGACCAACAATGACGGTCGCATCCTACCGGGTACCCATTTAACACCTGGGTGGAGAATAGCAAGTACAGGTTAATATCTTGCCAAAGGATATTAGTGCCGTGTCGGGATTCGAACCCTCGACCTTTGCATAACCAGTAAAGCGCCTTAAACCACTCGATCACGACACTCCTACTATTGCGAATATTGCTTAGGGGAAGCCAAAACCAACAGATTTATGTTTAATGTTGTCACCAAATGAAACCAAGGTGGTCGATCTGTGTTAAAGATGGCTCTGACCACTGTAAGTGTCCATGGAATATCAAGTTGAAGAGAAACAAAGAGAGAGAGAGAGGGAGAGAGAGATAGAGAGAGAGAGAAAGAAGCAGAGATTTTTTTATTTGCATATGCTTTATATGAAAAAGAGAAATATCAGTTCATTGTCACCATTCGACACGCTTCTACAGTTTCTTTACATTTTAGTCACATGATCTGCACACAATTCATACAATTACAGTGGTTTGAGCGTGGCAGACAAGCAATGCACATTCTTATTTCACAGAAAAGAAGCGATAATTTTTTCCAGTCTCCTGGCACATTTGGAATGACATCTGTCGGTGAACCAGGGGCGGATCCAGGGGGGAACGGGCCTTGCCCTCCCCCCCCCCCCCCCCTCCACGCAAAACAAAGAGAGAGAGAGAGAGAGAGAGAGAGAGAGAAGGAAAAGAAGGGAAAGGGAAAGAGGAGAGAAAGGAAAAGAAAGAAGAGGAAGAGACAAATAAAAGGGGTAAAATAAGGACACTAGGGGCCGAAAGGGTCTTGCCTCCCAGGCTGTTGCCTCCCCCCTTCCCCCCCCCCCCACCCCCCTCCAATCAACAAAATAAGAGATATGAAAGGAAAGGGAAAGCAAAAAGGAACAAAAGGAGATAAAGGGAAGACAAAAGAGGAAGAAGAAAGGAAAAGGAGGGGATATCAGTTGTAATTTTCCGGCCAACAACGCGTGGATCAGGGGCAGGGGCGAAAGGCCCTTGCCTCCAAACCTAAAACAGAGAGAGAAGGAAGGGAAGGGAAAAGGAGAGAAAGGGAACGAAAAAAAATGTTTAGTTACCGAATGCTTCATTGTTATTTGTTTAAGCTGCCGAGGTTTGAAATCTTAAGTGCCAAAGCTTTATCCATCCCCCTAAGGGATCCTTACTAAATGCGTATCCTGTACAAAAGTCGACAATGATGCGTGTATCACCCCGGTACCTTAATCTAAGCTATATGCCCTTATAAACACGGATTTAATTTTCCGAGTAAGACCTGTGCACCCCCATCGTTCAGCGCCCCCTAAATCTTGAGAGTCGGGCTATGCCACTTCTCATATCTCCAACCCCTTACCCCCCCCCCCCACCCCACCCCCCCCCCCCCCCCCCCCCATCGTCTCCGTTGGCAGATCGCTGAGCCTTCGCGTGGGTGAATGTGACTTTGTTCTCTTTTTATTTGTCATTTGCTTTCTGTTATCGACTCGAGAACCATTGCCGTACATCGCTCTGTATACTGTGTATAACTGTATTATACGATATAACGTTTCGTCTGTCACGATTTCAGTCTGGCAAAGACAAGAGCATACATATCATAAACATAACTTCTAAGCCATAGCAGACAGTAGTACTACCGGTTCAGGTATGTTGATTTGTATTGATAATAGCAAATAGCGAAAATTTGTAATTATTAATCATCGATTATTTGTATATTTATGTCCCTGAATATTGGACATCTCTGGACAAAACACCGGACTATTTATAACTTATGGTTTTGGGTTCGAGTCACGCCGCGGCACTTGTTTTCTTTGGCAATACATTAATGAATACATTTGCCATACTCGACCAAACTGAGTTAAATGGGTGCTTGGCAGGAATTGAATCCTCGAAATTCTAGGGCGGTGTGATAGCAGTAATGTTAAAGCCAGAGTAATAAATGTGTAGCGTCAGGGGAGTCAAGTCGGACAAACCTAACCTATATAATAAGAACCCACTATTGTCATTAATAGTATTACTAATTTATGAGTATCATTACTACAACACGTATTAGTATTATTATGATTATGATTATGATTATCATTATCATTGTTATTATTGTTGTTATTATCAAACCAGGCAGGATGCCACTTCTGACGGACATGAAGTTGAACGAGATAGGGGACGCTCTGGGTGACGACGGGAATCTTCCGGCTCTGGGATTACGTCTTGGTTTCACACAATCCCAGGTGGACATGTTTCTTGCTACAAATCGAGTTGATGGCAAAGTATCTCCTAAAGGCACCAAGAATATGCTATCTGCATGGAGGAACAAGACTCCCGGAGCGGATCAGGTGAGGGAGCTTCGTGATGCCTTGATAGCTTTCAATTTGGGGCACATTGCTGAGAGTTACCTAAGCGATTTCCAGTTAAACTTTTAGAGGACGAGGCAAGTTGATGTCTCCAGAATGTAAATTGGGTTGATTTCTTATAAATTTGGCAGTATTTTTATTCTAAGCTACCGAATTTTCACGTCTTACTGGTATCACTGAAAGGCGTAGACGATTACATTTTGTTAACTGACCAATACCGTTGAATCACAAATAAGGTCTAACTCAAATTATTACAAATGTATGTGGAATTGTCTTCGCTCATTGATCCCTAAGCAACGTGTAGCACTCCCAAATGCTTTACATGTTAATGGTCAACATACCAGGATGATATTAGCATATCCAGTGCCTTTAATGATTATCTTATCAATCTAAGTGTTAATAACCCACTACCAAGGGAATCTAACGTTAATTTTGATAGCTATAACTGTTTACTGAATTCGAGTAATTATCTTAATACTTCTGCTTCTGCCTCTAAGCTTTTTGAATTTGACCTGATTGACTGTGAATGTGTTCGGAAATCAATTTTGAATTTAGATATCTCAAAATCAAGTGGAGTTGATGAAATAAGTGTAAAACTACTTAAGAGTGCCGGAAGAGAAATCATTATATTTATAACTGAATTGATAAATTTGTCATTTAGTACTGGCACCTTCCCTGATGAATGGAAACATGCTAAGGTGTTCCCCTTGTTTAAGAAAGGAGATGTAAATTCCATGACTAATTACCGTCCGATATCTATACTGCCAGCTGTCAGTAAACTTATAGAAAGAATGGTTCACAAGCAGCTTTATGACTTTTTAATTCTTAATGATGTATTAACAGAAGTACAGTTTGGGTTCAGACCCGGTCACTCGACAGCCTCAGCACTTGGTGCATTAACTGAGTCATGGCTTCATGCCATCGACGCTCGATTAATAGTCGGCGCTCTCTTTATAGACCTGAGACGTGCGTTTGATACAGTAGATACGTCAATAATGTTAGATAAACTACAGGATCTAGGTATGTCTAATAATGCACTGTCTTGGTTCAAATCATACTTAACAAATAGAAAACAACATGTTGTAATTAGGCAATTACATTCGAATCCACTTTCCATTAACCAAGGTGTGCCTCAAGGGTCAATATTAGGCACTCTATTATTTCTTATATTCATTAATGGCATGGTGAAAGTATTTCAAGAAGGGCGTGTTATCATGTATGCTGATGACACGACAATATATTGTTCAAGTTCCTCTCTTAAAGAAATACAAATTAAATTACAAAATGACTTAAATAGTATCCAACAATGGATTATTAATAATAAATTAGGCTTGAATACCGACAAAACTACATTCATCATCATTGGAAATAAGCAGAAAATAAATTCTCTTTGTGATAAAGACATCTCTATAACCTACGATGGAGTAAATATTGAGCAATGTATAAGTATAAAATGTCTTGGAGTAGTTATCGACCAATACTTATTGTGGAATGATCATGTTAACTTTGTATGCAAAAAGGTATTTGCCGGTTTGGCAATGTTGAAACGAATTCGTCCGTTTGTAGATAACGAGACACTCAAATTATTATATAATTGTTTAATCCAATCTCAAATGGACTATTGCTGCGAAATATGGGGCAATAGATTAAAAACACAGACCAACCGTATCATAAAGCTACAAAAGAGGGCGGCAAGAATTATTCTAAATTGTAACATGTATGCACCCTCTAGTCTAGAGATATGTTATGTCGGTTGAAATGGATGCCCTTCAATGAGCGTGTTAAGTATTTTAGATGCGTTTTTATTTATAAATGTAGTCACAGCCTATCTGCTGGTTATTTCGACATTTTCTTCAAAGAACTCAGAGAAGTCCACACAATGAATACGAGGCAATCTATTAGACGTGATCTCGCAATCCCTAAATAACATACCGAGTATCGTAAACTTTCGTTATGCTACATCGGCCCTTTCCTATGGAATAATTTGCCGATTGAAGTAAGAACAAAAGATACCCTTAATTCCTTTAAATTTCACTTAAAGAAGCATTGCTTAAATCATTCATAGCTCTTACCATTAATTTTAATGATTATTCTTAATTCACTCCCGACGTTACTTTGGTCATTGTTCATATGTTCATATGTCTAATATTTTTCTTGCGTCCGCCATACGGCCACATGCAATATTTCCCAATGTTTTCATATTAGTCTAAATTTTACATGTTGGTTATTTCTGTGATTTTAGAGAATTTCCATCTGTTGTTCGTTTGTTTACTTGCCATTTTCTTTTCATTTATGCTTCTATATTATGTTTATGTTTATGTTTATGTTGATCATTCAATTATGCTTTGATTTGTATATTATCACAGGGCTCCATGGGAGACCAACTTATTGTTGAATGGGCTACCCTGTTTTTTTAAATAATATAATAATAATAATAATTAAAGAGGTTTCCCAAATCTTTTAAATGGCGGTTTCCATTACTCCTGATGTCACAATTTCATTATGCCATGTGAGAAGAATCGAAAATGTCATCTTTTAAATAGAAAGATATTTCATTTCTTGGACAACTTTTGGTATGGATGTCATAAAAGGGTCTAAGAAAGTTATTTGTTTGGCTTGGCTTGAATATTGGAAATATTAAAACATCTTAGTTACCTTTTTTACTTTTCGAGCTATGCTCAGAATGTTAACCTATTTCGCTGAAGGTTTCCAAGATCTGGAAGCTGTCAAACATGCAAATTCTTTTTCCCCATGGTAATTTGTATACGTATATTTTTTTTAAATAAAAATACATAAATAAATATGTAAATCTAAAATGAATTTGATGACCGATCATCATAGCTAGGTGGCTTGTGATTGTTGATAAGGAAAATGAAAACCACAACTCATCTTTTTGTTTATAAATTACTTGTTACTAGTTATTGGTATTGTATGGTATTTATTTTCCAGATCACAATATAAAAAACAATATCAATAATATAAAATAGTACATGTTCATATAAAATCGAGAATATCGTGAATGGCTTGATAGCCTACTCAGCTTTTTTCATACGACAAAACTGCCGAGAAAATTAAATGAAAAAAAGAACTTACAATAAATAAAAACAAGAAACATGTTAATTATAGTCGTAAAATTGATGACATCTAGAAAACACAAAACACTTTTAAAACTGTTATTGACCCACCCCATCCCCTCTATACCGGCGATAGTAAGTTATGCCAGGAATCTTCCACGAGTTTTAATCAATCTTGTTTACTTTATACGCTAAGTTATTAGACATGTATGTACGAACCTGTCTGCAAATATTCAGCTGTATGTCTAATTTGAATGAAATAAACAAACCCATTTCGCAGAAACTTATCTTGCTTTTTTGTCTTTTTTCACGGCCGTTTCTTTGTCTCATGTATAATTTTTCACATAACAACAGACACAAATTGACGCCAAATATCATTCTTTGATTAGCTTCATGTCAACCTCTTTAACACCAGTATAGATTAATCTTGCACGGAAAACAGTTAGATCATCTAAAAGTCTTTGGTATATCTATCCCATGATAAATACAATGTTGCACAGTGAGATTATTATGTGGCATAAAAGAGACTGAATTCTACAACACAAATTTAAACAAATCCTCATTTACATGCTATTTATTCAAATTGAAAAATATATGCATAAAAATAGCGAATTGAACTTGGAATGCGTTAGTTGAGTGGCTGCGGTAAAGAACTGAAGTCAATCATGTTTATACAAACTCTTTTATTGAACGATCTATCCCTAGCTTCTTGCTGTGTCAATCTGTTCATGCACCTATCATACTTGGCCTGAATGCTTACCCTACGGTTTCTACAAGATCAACAACCCAACAGATAAAAAGGATAACACACACACACACACGCACACACACATACACACAAACAGGGGGGGGTGGCTAAAAATATGGTCACAACTCAAAGCGGCGACCGACCGACTTTTAGCCTGCTCGGTCGCCGCTGGGCGTAGCATCTGCGGGTGCCTCGTAGACCAAAATACGCTCGGTGCCCGGGCGGTCGCCGCCCAGGCACCGACCTACTCGAGCGTTTACCGTCGAGCGATTTAGGTCAAAAATCGAAGCCGCTAGGTAAAATGCCGCCGATTTCGAACTCGCCGTCCAGTGACCGACTGATCTTCCAGCGGCGACCGCTCGGCAGCCTTTGACCCAGCGGCTTCGATGTTTGACCTTAATCGCTCGACGGCGAACGCTCGATTAGGTCGGGGACCGCCCGGGCACCGAGCGTATTTAAGGTGGCGAGTGAAAAGTGAACAGGCGCCTCCCGAATTCTTTAGGAAGTCTTTAAAGCTATGGTCACAACTGAAAGCGGCAACCGACCGATTTCTAGCCTACTCGGTCTCCGGTGGGATTTAAGCATCGCCCAACGATTTTTGGAGAAGTCGAGCAGGCTGTAGATTCGGAAATATGCCTCAGCGGTGCCCTGTCGATATTCCGTCGGTCGCTGGTCGATTTTAGGTCAAAACTAGGCGAAATCGGGTAACTTCTCCGGGCGGCGTCCCGGCAGTGACCGACTGATGACCCACCGATTCCCGGGAGGTCTCCCACCGGCCACCGGCTGATTTTAAAGAAATTGCCCGGCGGCCGGCCGGCGAGTGATCTTCGTGTGTCTCGTAGGCTTACCTGCGGCGGCCCGCCGGGCCGTGAATTTCTCACGGGTAAACTGGGAATATATATGCCTATGTCTGATTCTTGTTATCCTGATTTAAATGTATTTTAATAAGAAAAATAAATTAAATCAAATTAATATATGCGGCTTCCCCCGGATGGTCATCAACAACAACGCTTTTGCTTTGCATCTGAGAGGTCAACAAGGTCTTCGTCTCCACCACAACGACTACGACAGCTAGCTGGCACTGCACGGACGCCGACCAATTTTAATTTTAATTCCGCGCTAAAACTTCAGCGGCGACCGAGCGATACCCTAAATACAAGCAGTGAAACACAATTTATCATAATTTATCAACAATCTGGCTATGAGCTGAAGTGATCTTTGGACACGTGCCCCTTTTCCTTCGACATGTACCCATTTTCCTTTGCAATAAGTGTCCATGTTCCATTCTCATAAGTGCCCTTTTTAATCTCTAGTAAGTGCCCCTAGTTAGGTACGAGAGGTGCCTCTTTTACTTTGACAAGTGCCCCTTTTCCTTTGTAAGAAGTGCCCCTTCCCCTTTTAATAACTACCCCCATTTTAATTCGGATAAGCACACCTTATATTTTCATATGTTCCCTTTTTTTCTTCTAATAAGTGCCCCTCTTCCTAATGATACATGGCCCATTAAAAAAGAGTCCCTTCCTCTTCTCTGGTAAATGACCCGTTTCAGGTACGATAAATTACACCTTTTCACTTCAGAAAAGTGCCCCCTTCACCGCCGATAAATGTCCCTTTAAAATGTGATCGGTGCCCAATTTCTTTCAACTAATGCACATTTTCCTTTATTACAAGTGCCCCTTTTCATACCTGGTCATTTCCCCTTTTAAAGTGCGATAAGTGCCTCTTTCACCTCTGATAATTCCCCTTTTAACAATGATGCGTGCACCTTTTCCTTTCTAATAAGGGACCTATCCCCTTTTCATAAATGCCCCTTTTCACCTCTTATAAATGCCCCTATCAAAATTTGATGGAGGCCCCTTTCCCGTCGACAAATGCCCATTTCCTATTCTCATGACTGACTTTTTTCATCCCTGGTGAGTGCCTCTTTTTTGAGGGTGTAAGAAGTGCCCCATTTTCACCTCTGATGACTACTCTTTGTACTTTGGCACATGCTCCTCTTCTTTCCTGGTAAGTGTCCCTTTTTTTTGTCTCATCATTAAACGCGCCCTTAGGCTAGCTAATTTCAAGCGACTAGGAGCAATTTCCCCGAAAGCTAGCTCGCTACGCTCAAACCTGCTTTAGTGACCACCTGTCTACAAAGATCATATGTTTTGTTTCCCTCGAACATAGTTTCTCATTGAAACATAAAATGAAGGAACCTGTAGATAAAATGACCTGCTTATAAAGGCCACTTTTATTGTCTCTCTTGTGTGTTCTTTATAGACAGGTTTTACCGTATTGGTAAATTCTTTTGATGTATGAAGCATGGTGAGTGTATATAGACATGAAAAGGGGGAGAGAGAAAGTGAGAGCGAAAGAAAGAGAGAGAGAGGGAGAGAGAAACAGTGTACAACAACAAAATAAACGCTCTCACGAACCTTTCTGTCACCGATCGACACCCACACCCTCGCATTCTGCTCATTGCACTCTGTCCCAGGAGGGTATAACATTTGTATTAAATAACATTTCTGTATAGATATTTCAATCTTTCTGCCTTCCCTCAACTCAGCTTCCCTCATTATAACCTTACTGACATGGACCGCAGTCAGCGTCTCCGGAACCACTCCAGAACTTTCCACGACGACCGGTGACACTGTTAACATACCATGTCTCTTCGGAGAAGGCACATTACGTTACATATTATGGTCCTACAACAATAGTACTAGGCGTCAGAATATTTTGATGTTTACCGACGGGGACTTTACCATAGAAGCAGATTATGCAAATCGGGCAAGTTTGCAAGACGACTATTCGACGCTCATCCTGAAAGAAATAACCGTGGCTGATGAGGGAATCTATCACTGTCTCGTGGACACGCTAAAGCAAACTGCAGCGGTCAAAATCAACACCAAGCTCAATGTTTTCAGTAAGTTTCTTTTGTGATCTCCTTGACGTCCCTGAAAAGATATTGATTATGACATTGTTTATAAAACAATCGCACTTTCACGTAGACGTAGACGCACTTTCACCCCTAAACGTACAAAAAAAACAGTTTTGTTTAATATATCTTCCCAGGAAGCCTCATGAGCACCATAGTTGTTTTGCTACTATAATTATATCCCAAGCAATAGCATGTGCCCATTGATATCTTATGTGAGAGGGGTAAATGATGATCATACATTTCCCAAATACTTCTGGACTCAGCAGTATTTAAATGTTACTTGGCACTTCTGTGGTAATTAGTGCAGGGCCTGTAGGAACAACAGTGATAACACTGCATGATGTGGCTACTCTACATGGGTCAAATATACAAAATGATGATAATAATATATATATATATATATATAATAATAATTATAATAACAATATTAACAATGATAATAACAACTATTAGCATTTGTATTATCATGACTCTTATCATTATTAGTCTCATAGTAATAATCTTTAGACGTATTTTCATAATCTTTGTAACTGGTCAGCATACAGGGAGATGCATAGCGTGGAAAGTGCATTGTTACGGGTAAACAATGATGTATTAATTGGTATGGATAATGGAAATGTCTCTGGTTTAGTACTGCTTGATCTCAGCAGTGCTTTTGATACCGTTGATCATTGCATTTTGCTAAATAGATTAAAGGAAATAGGTCTCAATGGTATAGTATTGAAGTGGTTTATGTCATATCTTTCTAGTAGATCACAAGAAGTTTGTATCCGTGATGCTACCTCTGCTTCAGTTAGTTTAGATTTTTCAGTCCCCCAAGGATCTGTTCTCGGTCCGCTATTGTTCAATGTTTATACTCTGCCCATACAGCATATTGTTCAAAAACACAGTATCAATTATCATATGTATGCAGATGACTTACAGCTTTATTTTATTGCAAACCTGTCCAGAACGAAATAGATGAAAATGTGAAGAAAATTGAAAACTGTATAGCTGATGTAAGGAACTGGATGATTGAGAGTCGCTTAAAACTAATTGATGCAAAAACAGAATTCATTTTGCTTGGCAACAGTAAACAGCTCAGTACAATTAAGGTTTCTCATGTTCAAGTTGGTTCTGCCCCTGTATCTCCTGTACATCAAGCTAGGAATCTTGGTGTAATATTTGATTCTGCCATGTCACTTGAAACCCATGTTTCAAATTGTGTTAAACTGGCCAATTGTAATCTACGTAATATCCGTGCAATTAGGCAATATCTCTCACCTCAATCCACCCAACAGTTAGTACATGCTTTTGTTACTTCGCACCTTGATAATTGCAATTCATTACTCTTTCGACTACCCGCCAACCAAATTAACCGATTGCAAAAAGTTCAGAATGCTGCTGCTCGCCTTGTAACTAACTCTAGAAGATCATCACATATCACTCCTATCTTGAAATCTCTGCACTGGCTCCCTGTCCAACAGCTTGTGATCTTTACAATTTTACTCTTAACCTATCGTGCACTAAATGATCTAGCTCCAGAATATATTTCATCCCTTCTATCACCACACTCAGCAGGTCGTTCTGGTTTACGTTCATCACATAATATTAGACTTAAAGAAATACGTACCAAAAGAAATTGGGGGGATAGAGCATTTGCATCAGCAGCTCCTTCTTTGTGGAATAAGTTACCTTTCTCTATTCAGACGACCAACACTCTCTCTACTTTCAAAACTGGCCTTAAAACTCACCTGATGCTCAATGCATATTGTTAAATTTCAATGTTCTCTTTATACAATGCATGCAAAACAAACAATCGCACTGCGCCACATTGTATGTACCTTGGCACCATGAAGTTGTATGATCTAATGCAAGTTAACATTTAATATTTCTTTAATCTTAAGTATGTTGAATATGAATTTAAATTATTTGTATGCGCCTTGAGCATCTCTAGAGATGGATATATTGCGCTTTATAAATATTGTTATTATTATTATTATTATTATTATAATTAATATTGATAACACTGGTATTATTAATGATCATACTGTTAATATTATTATAATTATCTTTTAATTAAGGTCTTCGCCCTGATACACTACCCGTGATCTCACCTTGCACCTGGGCTGACGATGCTTCATACTGCAGCATTCACCGCAAGCAATCCTTCACCCTGACCTGCACACTCCCCAACGTATATCCCGTTGAAGATACCGAACTCATTTGGTATAAGAATAGAAAACATTTCTCATCTATTCATGACGTTGTGCAGAACGACGACGGAACCACTGATATCAGTGAACAGATTCAGGTGTCTGAAACAGGAAACTTTACCTGTAATGCCACATATCTATCGGCTAATGGACGAGAAAACACAGCCGTTGCGGTTGAAGCATCCATCACACTACCCGCAGGTATAACATTTTGAAATGTGATACCTAATACTTTGGTTGCTTTCTGCGCCTCTGAGCCCTGTTGCTCATTTGCATTTAGTTTGAAATAGCTGTACTGATGAGGATAAAGAGAAATTTTCTGTTCTATTTGTTTTGCTTTAAAATCCAACTTGATTACCATATTTAATAATAATAATAATAATAATAACAACATTTATAATGCGCACATATCCACCCCAAGAGATGCTCAAGGCGCCTAAGTACATTGAACGAAAATAATCTAACATAATTAAATATAATTCAATGTTATCAGTATTATTAGTATTAGTAATATCATTATCATATTAATTATTATAATTATTGATATAATTGTTTAGGATTATTTTAATTATTACATTTATTATTATTATCATTAGTAGTAGAAGTAGTAGTATAGTAGTAGTAGTAGTAGTAGTAGTAGTAGTATAGTAGTAGTAGTAGAAGTAGTAGTAGTAGGAGTAGTAGTAGTAGTATCGTTATTAACACATGAAGATGTTGAACAGACCTCTTCAGAAGATAATACACACATGGTTATCCTAATTACATTTAGTCCTCTTTATATAATCAGATAGTACTTATCGTTCACCTTGTCGTCTTGCCTTAGATATACGATACATACCTGGAAAGAATATGACGAGTGGTCCAATCGCCTGGAAGACAATACGCATTGTGCTGTTCGTATGCATCCCCATGGCGATCATCGCAATTTTTCTCTATCATTTGAAAGCAAGAGGCAAGTCTGGTTTGCATATGAAATATGTTGAGAATTATTTTCGTACTCGTTAATATGATTATTATTCTTCAAATGATTATTATTCTTCAAAAGACATTTAACTTAATATTGCAATCTAAATATAAATTTAGTTAGGTAAAATGTAACATGTTTTTCGTTGGTAGAATCCTAACCAATATTGGGTAAGTTTTACCTTATATTGTGTTGGATTTCACCAAATGATTATGCGTGTTTCCACGTTTTACCCATTAGGCTAAGTGTATACCTTTGTTTTGCGCATTTGAATTTTTGTATTAATGCGATGGTTTTTGCCCCTTTTTTGGCGGACGTTTTCCCTTTGTATCTGAACGACGCTTTATTGGATAAATTTAACCAAACACATTTGAAAGTTTGTGTAACCTCAAACACTTATCTTTTTATATCTTGATCTTGTCCATTACTTTCCTTTAATATTTCAGAGCATTTTCCAGACGGGAAACAGTTATTTGTGGAATCAGAGAAGAACAATGGGGTCCCTGCATGTGTTTTTCTTTACATTATTAATCATAAAAACTAACCTGAATGTATAAGTGCCATACATATATGACAAGTTAAAACTAAAGTTTTCTTTTCTTGAAGGTCACCGATCCTCCAGAGATGATGAACTCAAACAAGGTATATGTAATACATCACTCTGCATTTGTCCCGACGTTTGCTCCGGACTTCATTTCGTCAGAAAGGGAGTTTGGACTTGTATTTCATTGGTTGTCTGATATGTATGGTTATGGTTAGGTCAGGGTATGGTTTGAATTAAACCCTAAAATAAACTACCACTGGGTCATACATGTAAGTCGTAAACTCGGCATGATGACATAGCTCGGACTTTGTTTATAATTAATTCATCATTATAGTGAAAGTAGATCGTCGTCTGGAACGTTATATATATATTTCTTGTTTGCATTGTATATGTAAATGTACAGTCTTAACAACAATATCTTATTCAATTTTAGATGCTATTTTAGTACGTAAATAGCCTAAATATCAGATCGCATTCGGTCTTCAATCACTTTACGTAACCGTTCTTCTTTGATTTTCCATAAGCATCATGAGAACATAAAATTGTCAACTTTTCATTGTTTTTCAGTATTAATTTTTTTGACAGGAGTCGCCAGGCTACGGCTTTAAATCAAAAGAAGTAGATGTTTAGTCTGTCTTGCATATAATATGATAACATATCATAACAGGTTCAGAAATGCTCTTGTTTTCATCCAATTAATCTTTAGTAACATCAGGAGAAGGTTTAACACTACTTGAGAAATCAACAGAAAACGATATCAAAGATGAAAATGGTAAGACTATTTAACGGTTCTGAGAAATAATGTCAAGAAAGGAAAACAAATTATATAAGTCGTTTATTATGGGTGTTTCTCATAAATGCCCATAAAATATAGTCTGATAAAATGAAAAATAAATGGCAAATTGCTCTGTTTGTTTTTATTTTAGTACGCACAACAAGGTCCTAGTCTAATCATATTTAATAATATTCAGTCTTCAGGTCAAAGTTTGATTTCCTTTCTTCATAGACTTGTATACCCAGGAGTATAACTATGAGTTTCTTGATCCAATAACAATTTACACTCGGTATGTTTATGCATAAAGGTAATTTAGCATTCATTTTTAAAAGTGATTATTCGTTATCCTTTGAACATGTTCGTTTTAAAGATATGGGCACTGTTTCATTATATTTTTTATCAATAACAAATGGCACATTTCTTTAACAAATTTGCTCACAGCCAATTAAATGCAACGGTACCTGTAGCTTATAACAGTAATTGTAACTTGTACACTTGATTAAACACTTTATGGAACAGACTTCGGTTGATATGACACAAAAACCTCTCTATCTTTCTACAGTTGATCGCTCAGCCTCGCGCCTATCCTCTAACCATGGTCCAAGCCCTGAGGTCAGACACCGTAACATAATCGAAGGTACAGTGTTTTCATATCCTGCCAAATAGTCATCACTGTCGTACTAGTGTTCTAGTGGCCCCCCCCCCCCCCCCATTGTTTTTATGGATTTCCGTACAAACCTTACAGCTAAACAAGTTCATTTTGTGTGGGAAAGTCAAATTAAAAATGTAATTTAATATGGCAAGTATAACATCTAATCCATTATATTGAAGCATGTTATGGGTATCTACCCACTGACACATAATAGTATACAGATGGTATTTGTTGTAAATCATTTGATCCCATTATCTTTTCTGAACGTTCGCATAAAATATTTCGTATTTGAAAAGGCTTTTTATTTGACTGGCGTAGCTTACCTCTTTTGAAACCCACCTCTATTGATCTTCTCCCTATAGGGAATAACGCAGCATTGGAACAGTATAATCATTTCTGTTCAGCATTGTGTTCATAACAACATCTTTAGTAATTTAGTAACCCTCTTTGTGTTCAACCAGCGTAGCATAACGGTAGTATGAATAATTGGACTTAAATTATACGTTTGTCACAACGCGCAGTACTACCGTACCATACATTCTCCATAAGCACCACATATAGAAGGCTTCTCTCTATTCATCTCTATTCTTTGGTAAGGCATTAATCTTCATTACCAGGTCCCTCAGAGAGGACCTAAAGCCGTCGGCCGTCTGATTGCTTACTTACAAGCATATATGCTTTGTTAGCAGTCAAGTAAAATAACCATCACCACCAATGAAGTATATTTCAACACCGTATATAAAATTAGAGAGGCTACAATGAATTTTTACAAAGTTATAAATTACAAAGTCTTGTAATCATGATTCGTGTTTCACATTACCCCATTCTTCCCCTACCTGTAAGAATTCAATATTCATCAAGAGCATAGAATCTTCTGTAAGGTCAGACAAAACAGTATTCAGCGTGGGGTAGATTTTACCCTGTGCTTGCCTCGGTGATGGTACTCCTGCCACCATTCTTACAAAATTATACAAAATACAGTACATGCAGAGTGCGTTTCCACTCAATATGCGCATCCTGGGTTGACAAAAAGATGTCAATTTATTGGGGATAAGAAAGTGACTTATCCGTCACATTATCTGATTATTTCTTTTCTGTGTGTGTCAGGTGGGGGATTTTAGACGCCATTTTATACACGGCATGATTATATTGTGACCGGGCCTTTAAGGCCCGGTCACACCGCCCGAACTTTGTTGGAGCGTTCCTTGAACGGTAGGGAGAGGGGGCCGAATTTCGACAACGCTCGTCACCGCGCACAAAATGGGAAACAAATCGAAAACACGGGCGTTGCCTTAGCGGTGCACCGCTGAAGCCGGCGTTGCTTTAGCGTTGGTTTAACGGTAGCGAGAGGTAGCGAGCGTTGGTCCCGCTCCGACACCTCCATACCAACGCCAAACCAAAGTTCATCACCGCAATGGATCGCTGCTTCAACGCCCGACACCGTTCCAGCAATCCCGTGTCCGCTCGTAAAACGCTTACAACCGCTCCACCAAAGTTTGTGCAACGTTTAATCACCGCCCGGGCAAAGCTTGCGAAGCAGCGGTGGTCCAGCGTTCAAGATTTCTGCGTTGGCCTAGCGGACCAAAGCATCCACAAACTTGCGTCTAGCGGTGCCAAACTTTGACTGGGCGTTGTTGGAGCGGTGGTGAACTTTGCCGGAGCGGAAAATTGCCCGCTCCTCACCGCTCGCAATATTTTGTGCAGCTTAAAACTTTCGGAGCGGTAGGAGGGACCATCAGCGGTGGCCGAGCGTATACGGCGTTGCCTTAACGGGGGCCAACTTCTGTTAAACGGTGGTGAACGGTTACGAGCGGTGATGAATTTTTATCACCGCTTCAGGAACGCTCCAGCAAAGTTCTGGCGGTGTGACCGGGCCTTAAGAGAATGACTTTAGGGCCCTAGCGCGATATGGTCACTGAAATCTTCGTTCTGAACGAGATAGGGAAGGATCTGGGGGTCAACGAGAATCTGATGACACTTGGGTTGCGTTTATCTACCAAATTTTTGGCTAGAATCAGGTTTCACAAACGTCTTTCAGGCAAATTTAGAAGTTGATAAACGCAAAGCCTTTTTTAAAGGGCTTTAGATATGGGCATATCTAAAGACGCAAAAAGGTGTGTTTTGAATGTGACATACAGCCAGAATCACGTTTCTGAGAGATCGATAAACGCAAAGCTGTTTTGAACCTCACATACAAATAGGATTTCCCATGCTAGTTTGCTTCCCGGGTCAAACGGCGCTGAGCAGCTGCGAAGAGACAAGGCCTTTATTGTGAATCGTGAAGAGTCGATAAACGCGACATCCCGCAAATCACGATCGTATAGTGGGGTATGATAGTGGGGTTCGATAGTGGGGTACGATATGTAGCGGCAAGCCTTGATAAACGCGCCCTTGGACTACATCTAGGTTTCCCACGATCCAAAATGTTTATGTTTCTTGCTACTAATCGAGCTGATGGCAATGTGTCTCCTGAAGGCACCAAGAATTTGCTATTTGCATGGAGGAACAAGACTTCCAGCGCGAAACAGGAGAAAGAGCTTCGTGATGCATTGGTGGATGCCGATTTGGGGCACATTGCTGAGAAACACCTATAAGTGAATTCCAGGGCTACTCCCCAGCTAACACAAAAACATTATAAGAACATCATGATAATGTTTGGCTAAACGTTTGGGAGATGTTTTGTTCAAATGTTAAAATCATATGAAAATGTATGGTCTTGTGATTATCAAGAAAACGTATTTATAACATTAGACACCAACATCAAAAAAACATTTAAAAAATATTTGTTTAACATTAAGCTTAAACATTATAACAACATCAATTTGATATTATCAAAAATGTTGATATAACATATTAATGATATTTTTCAAACATTTGAAGGAAATGTTATAAAAATGTCAGCCATCTATTTCTAAGACCATACATTTTGATGTCATTTTAACATTTCATAGAAACATTACAATATTGTTATTTTTAAATGTTTTTAATATGTTTTTAGAAATGTTGATTAAATGTTGTAATGATATCTTATAAATGTTTGAAGGAAATGTTTTTAAAATGTGAGCCATCTTTTTCTAAGACCATACATTTTGATATCATTATAACATTTCAAAGAAACATTACAATATTGTTATTCTTAAATGTTTTTAATATGTTATTTTAGAAATGTTGATTAAATGTTGTAATGATATCATATCAATGTTTGAAGGAAATGTTTTTAAAATGTGAGCCATCTATTTCTAAGACCATACATTTTTTATATCATTATAACATTTCAAAGAAACATTACAATATTGTTATTCTTAAATGTTTTTAATATGTTATTTTAGAAATGTTGATTAAATGTTGTAATGATATCATATTAATGTTTGAAGGAGATGTTTTTAAAATGTGAGCCATCTATTTCTAAGACCATACATTTTGATATCATTTAAACATTTAATAGAAACATTTGATTGATGATATACCAAAATGTTTTTAAAATATTAACTTAGAAATGTTAATTAAATGTTGTAATGATATCTTATAAACGTCTGAAGGAAATGTTTTTAAAATGTGAGCCATCTTTTTCTAAGACCATACATTTTGATATCATTTAAACATTTAATAGAAACATTTGAATGATGATATACCAAAATGTTTTTAAAATATAAACTTAGAAATGTTAATTAAATGTTGTAATGATATCTTATAAATGTTTAAAGGAAATGTTTTTAAAATGTGAGCCATCTTTTTCCAAGACCATACATTTTGATATCATTATAACATTTCAAAGAAACATTACAATATTGTTATTCTTAAATGTTTTTAATATGTTAATTTAGAAATGTTGATTAAATGTTGTAATGATATCATATTAATGTTTGAAGGAAATGTTTTTAAAATGTGAGCCATCTATTTCTAAGACCATACATTTTGATATCATTTAAACATTTACTACAAAACATTTGAACGATGATATCCCAAAATGTTTTTAAAATATTAACTTAGAAATGTTAATTAAATGTTGTAATGATATCATATCAATGTTTGAAGGAAATGTTTTTAAAATGTGAGCCATCTATTTCTAAGACCATACATTTTGATATCATTTAAACATTTAATAGAAACATTTGAATGATGATATCCCCAAATGATTTAAAAATATTATCTGGGAAATGTTGATAAGATGTTGTAATGATATCTTACAGATATTTGAATGAAATGTTATAAAAATGTAAGCCATCTATTTCTAAGACCATATTTTGATATAATTTAAACATTTAATAGAAACATTACAATATGTTATGTGTAATGTTCTTTAAATGTTATTTTTAGAAATGTTCATTAAATGTTGCAATGACATTGAACAATTACATTTGTATAACATGTCTGCATTCATACATCTTCCAAATGCATACAATTGTGTTTCTAATATTTCAGTCTAAATTAATACATTAAACATAAAGTGAAAAAAAGGAGTATTTAAATGCTTTAGTTAAAATAACATCATAAAAATCTTTTAATCATGACAAAATGTTGAAAACAATTTGAGTAATGAACAAGAATCATTCAAACGTAATGAAATCACTTAAATGACGGAAGTTGGTAACTTTATATTCTAAGATACATACACAAGGGAAGATTTACCATAAACAATTAGTTCTGTAATTAGTAGAAATAAGTACATGTAGATCCAAAATTGTTGTCACAGAACAAGTAATGAAATCAAAGTGAAAGTACTTGTGTTCAGCATGCACCAAGGTAATGCCAATCATTTATAGTCCCATGTAGTAGGGAAACCGGGGAGAAATGGAACATTTTTCTTCACTTTAAAAATATTACCAACTGTAACGAAGCAAATATTTGGACTAAACCAAGTACATGTATGTTTGTATATTAAAAGACTATACAGTGTATCCCAGGAAAAAAAAGAAACTGGATTTCATGGCAATTTTGTTTATGTCATGATAATAATTTCTGTAATGAGATGTACACGTGTGGAAAGCTCGGTTTCTTATTTGATCCATAATCTATTATACATATTTCACGCATGATTGAATTTAACAAATTGAAAGAAGTGGTATCAAAATTTCATTTGCACAAAAAATTGCAACTTTGAGTTAGTTTATAGGGTAGTAGAGATACTTATTTTGGAAAAAGAAACACATCACACACAAGTTAATATTTTTCTCTTTAATACGACACTTCATGCATATAAAATGAAAAGATCCTCGATTTCTCCCAAATTACTAGATGTTGATTAAGAAGCCATTCAGCTTTCCTAATCTAGCAGCTGACAATGAACCAAATGCTCGAGTGAATTTACACATAACAATACAGTGTTTAAGTAGCCATGTTCAGGGGCTCTTTTAATGCTGTCTTGGGAAGGATGTGAACAGAAGGTTTGTGTGAATTCACTTACATGTAAGCATTACATGTAGATCCAATGTCAGCTGCTAAATCAGGAAAGCTAAAATGGCTTCTTACTCAATTGTCTGAAATCTAGCATATTTTCATTTTACTTCTTCTCAAGTGTACTTAATTGATTTTTAATGCAAAAGGTGTCATGTACGAGAGAAAATAATGATTTTTTTTTCAATGTAATGTCTCTTTTTCAAAAAAAAATATATTTATTACCCTACTAACTTAAAGTTGCAATTGCTTTGTGTAAATTAAATTTTGGTACCCCCACTTTTTATTGGTTTAATGCAATCGTGCATAAAATATGAACACGTTATGCATCAAATAAAAGTAGAGCTTTTCATAAATGTATATCTCATCAAGGGAATTATTATTATGACAGAAAATTTCTGCCCTGAAATCTGGTTTCCTTTTTTCTGGGATGCATTGTAGATACATATGGCAGTTATAGATTGAATTCCCACAGCTTGACTTTTCATGTAATCATCAATTTTGCAAACCCTTAGTTTGGGGGTTAATTGGGCCACCTCAGGGTAAACTGGGAGACCCATAGGCGTACACTCAGACACAAAAAAAAGGATACCAATATTGCTCATTGCGTTATTAATGTCTCAGTTTACCCCAGATATTAAAAACAACTGAAATTGATGGCCATACTTTTAATTCTACCTTGCCATCAAAAAATCTTGTATTAAATCATTTAATCACCTCAGAGGATAATCACTTTTACAAGGGGTATCCACTTGCTTGGGAGATTCCATGACATTTGCTCTGGCTACACTTGCTCCAATGGAAAGTCTGCATATTAAGCCAAACATGGACCCTAAACCCAAACCTAACACTAACCTTAATCCTTATCCTCCTATTTTTCTTAACCAAAAAACCTATCACAACCAGAACCCTAACCCTATCCCTTTGGAGAAAATAAGACGAGCAATTGTCGCAGGAGCAAATGTCAGATCACCTGTTCGGAACCGCAAAAACAAATCTGAATAAATGTTTAAAATCAGTAATAAAATTAGCGAAAATAAGTCGCTTATCCTGTACTTGTGTGCAAAAGTTTACAGTGGTTTTGGGCATATTTTTTAACGGCATTGAGTGAAGCCTTTTGACTTATGTAAACGAATTTAACATTGTCTTCATATTTATTAAGATAATGGAGTGTCCCACTGAACTTCCAGTCTCCCCTACACATATTATATTATTATTATCATGGGTTTTCAGTTTACAGCAAGGTAACATGAGAAACCGCTCTTAATGAGGTTTCACTGATAGCCTGATAACAAGGTGAAGATCTTGTAATAAGGTTACTGTGTAGGCTCTATAAATTATATAACAAGCATACATAATTTATGTACATGTATATGATTACAAAGGTAATATATCAAAAAAGATTGCATATAAAGAGCCAAAGTACTACAGCTGCACCTCTAGCATCAGCATTACATTTTTCATCTACATGTACATGTATACCATCTTAACATGCCTACAACGCAGTAGACACAGTGTTTTAGGACTTTTTCTTTTGAGTCTTGCACAATTTTTTTGTCCAAATTCGCGACGTCCACACATGCGGTTCCGAAGTTGCGCACGTCAGACCAATAATTGCTCAAAAACATGACTTCATGTACAATTCCAATACAATTTTTTTTTTCAGCCAAAATTCATAAATGTATATTATTCTTGCCTTTACTTATTAAAATCAATCGATTCCATGCTGTTTATGATTGTAAAAGTGTCATTGACAAATTCCATCTAAAAAAAACAATAAAAAACAAAAATTGTAAAACAAAGAAAATAGTAAGAAAAACAAACAAACAATAAAACACATACGGTAAGAAAAACTTTTGATACCAATTTTTTTTTAAAGAACATTTGATCAGAGTCTTACAGAGAGTGCCTATACACAAAATTGGCTGTATCGGTAGAGCAAAATTCAGAACTTAAGCATTAATCAGCATAATCAATTGATTATTGAATCAATGAAATTGTCTACCGGTATACAGTTTTGAGCATTACTTTGTGGGTTACGTGCATGCACACTTTTATGGTGAACGCGCGGTTGACCGTCGAGGTCTTATGGTGGAGATCCACCCCCCTCAGCTGTGAGATGGGTAAGACTTGGCTTTTTAGGGTTAACAGTTGAATACCAACAACTAATTCTTGTAACTATGGCTTTGATAATAGTACATGTAACAATGGCATATAATGGATTATAACTTTAAAAATAAATGATAAATTATCAAAATGCATTCTGCAATATAATTTTTACTATTACATGTGTTATTATTGTTATTATTATTATTATCATATCACTTGATGGCTAATAATAATAACAATAATAATAATAATAATAATAATATGTTGCAATTAAGGAACATATTGCAAATTATGAAAGTAATCAAATGTTTTGTCCATTTTTTCCACAGCTTATCCACTTGACTGCTATTGGCTTAAAACGAGTTCATACCCCCTGTGCTACAGCATTTTTGTACTGTACAAAAACCTGACAAAAACTGTACACTGTACACATCAAAAGCAAGATTTTTTTTTTGGAAGAGCGCCATCTACTGTTCAAGACCTGTATAACATCATTGCAGTGTTAATTACACAGTAGGGATGGCATTATGCAGTGCTACGGTCTTGAAAGTGCAATGCCCTAAGCACGTACATGTACGTGGTACGCACAGGCATGCAAGAGCGAGAACGCGTACATGTCTGTGGGTAGCAGTCAAGTGGTTAATAACTACAAAACAGTAATTAATAAGTACATTTCTAATCTTACTAAGAATGGTTCAAGTTGTGCTAATTAAAAATACTACTCTAGCCGAGGGCGTAGGTGCAATAAAGTGTAAACCCCCAAGTGTGTCTTTTGATAATATTTTTGGAAGTTTTCTAAAATGACATAAAGTTTTAAACAATAACCCCCCCCCCCCCCCAAAAAAAAAAAAAAAAAAAAAAAAAAATCAATGCTTTTTTTAGACCAATATAGTGCTAACCAACAAGAAACAGTGTAAAAAGTGTTCCGCAATGTTAAGTAGTAACTCAAATTTAAATTTACTCTGAGTGAAATACACTGCCCTCTAAAAGTGTGGAGTCACCTGTAATAAGAACTGGTTTTTCACACTCACCAACATTTTATTTATCATCGCACTTGTGGTGCTGCACTAATTAAATACCAAAGTGAAGAGTAAACATTAGCCTTAAAGTTAGCACCAGTGTAACCGTTTCAGGAAGCCTCATGCAAGACCAACTTTAACCCTATCCTTACTGTGGGGGGGGGGGGGGGGTGTCAATTCCCCCCCCCCCCTCTCCGTACAAAATATGCGATTGCCTTTGTTAATGCATGAGTGCTTCCTGAAACAGTTTATAATGGTTACACTGGTGCCAACTCCAAGGCTGATGTTTACTCTTCACTTTGGTAAAGGTACTTAATCATTGCATTGCCACAAGTGTAATGATAAATAAAACTTGGGTGAAATCAGATCTGACTTAAGCTATGGTCACAAATCAGAGCAGCGACCGACCGATCAGTAGCCTGCTCGGTCGCTGCTGGAATTAGGCATCGCCCAGCGATTAGGTCTGTGCCCGGGCGGCGACCGCGCAGGCACCGAGTGAAAAGTGAGCAGGCGCCGCCCAAATTTGAACTCCGCACTAAAACTTCAGCGGCGACCAAACGATGCCCTAAAAACGAGCGGTGCCCGGGCAGCCGCCGGGCAGAATTGGTTAAAAACTCGCCGCTCGGACCGCCGAGCAGGCTACTTTTGGGTAATGTGACCATAGCATAATGGAGGGTAGCATATTATACATGGAAACCTGATGAATCTCTGTCTACAACGAGCTACCTTTATGTTTTATCTAAACTGGTAATCATTTGAAAAAATTATCACTTCAGAAAAAATTAAATGAATACAGTGCTATCCTCCAATGACCAAAATTATAATTTAAATTCATATTTGTGCAACTCACTCCCTTTTAGACATAAATAATAAATTTACATACTTGTATCTTGAAAGTCAGATCCCTTGTGTTTTTTGCAGAATGGAATTCATTTTTTCGACAAATTATGCACTTTTCTTTACCAAACCATATCTGTCATGGGCGCCTCCAGAATGGAATGCATGGGTTAGCACATTTTTCATGCTGAACACAACACAACAAGTAACTCCCCCTCAATCCAAATTGCGTAACTTTTTAACGACAAGGTATTGAACAAAATTATCTTGGCAGGAGTGTTCCTATACTTATTGACTAACTTTTCTGTGAAGATATGATTGATCCACCAAGTCATGCATGAGGGAGCAAGCATTAAAGGGAAAATTGTCACTGTCACTTTCAAAAGTCATACATAAAGGGTCATTTAAGGGGATTCTGTAAAATCAGATTTTAGCGAATTTGGTTTCTGGTGCATGTTTTTGTGTTGTTGTTTATCATCCATTGCTTGACCCCCTTACACCTATCGCAACACTTTTTTTCAATATTATTGTTGGGTGAGCAAAATTAACAATTTTTAAACCAAAATGTATCATTACAAGTTGTGTGAACTCAAGAGGTTGTAATCGTGTCATGCTTGGGTGAGCAAACTTTAAAAATAGTGTAAGAAAAGCTAAAATGTACCTTCAAAACAGCATAAACATAACCATTGTGACTTTTGAAGAGTGAAATTTTGCCTGTTTGTCCACTTACCGGTATGCATTACTCAATGGAGCAATTTTATTTCTGGAGAAAAGTTAGTCAATAAATAGGAACACTCCTGCCAATTTATTTTGCTCAAATCCTTTTCTTTAAAAAGCTCTGCCATTTTGATTAAGGGGGAGTTACTTTTTTGTTGTGTTCAGATAATTGCTTGTTTTCAGGAGAAGAATATTTATTCATTTGCCTATTAATCAGTCGATTTCCTTTTTTTTTAATTGTCAGAAGATGAAGAACAATCGAGAAAGCTGATGGAAATGGATGTAACTCATTTTTCACAAAAGTGTGGATTAACACTATATTGCACCCCCCCCCCCCCCCTCTCAATTCCATGTCAAACTTTCTGTGGGATAAATTTAAAAAAAAAACACACAGAGGTAGCATATCCAAAGTCCTGATTCACTCTGAGTCCAAGTCCAAGTCTGGAAGTGCTTATTTGCAGACTTCTGCCCATGTCTCTGAAAAATGAAGAAAAAAAAGATGGAAAAAAAAGAGTAATCACAATTTTTTTGTCCAATTGAACATGTTTTAAACATTAAACATTCATTATACATGTAGACCTGTACATGTAGTTTATTTCATATGTTGGAACAGATGGGAAATTAGTCCCGCACTACATCACATCACATTGACATTACCGCTTCAGCCAATTCGAAGTGCCCATACGTATAGTGATTACAACTTTCAACAATTCATAACTTTTTTATATTTAGTCAGTTTTAATTGAAACTTTCATCAGTTTGCTTCTCTGGTTTTTCTGCTTTAATTTAGAATAGTTGTCTATTTGGGTTTTATTTCCCTTAAAGTATTTACAGTCTATCTAATTTTCTATAATGTATGTAGGCCTACACATGGACATGTAGCTCCCTTTTCACACAGGTGTTAAATCCTTTAAAGCTGATTAGTTTAAAGAGCTTTAAACTAATCAGCTTTATATACAACATCATTCACACACAGAAAATTTCAGTGCGGACGTTCAAGATTCACACGCTCAGTAGGGCCATTGCGCATCTGCTCATAAATGCGCAATGGCCCTACTGAGCGTTTAAAGAGCAGTGCCCGGTCTAGTTAAGGACGTATTTCTGTTCACACACAAAACGTCTTGCTCTCTAGATACGGGCTTCGTATCTGCAGCCTGCTTTGACCGTTGTATGTATCACGACTTTGTATCTGTCTGAACAATTTTCTTTAAAGCTGTTTAGTTACACAGCTTTAAGCCAATCAGTTCAACAGCCTTTTCACACACAGCTAAAATTCTATAAACATGATTAGTTAAGAGGGCTTTAAACTAATGACCTGTACATACGACATCATTTTGTTGCGATCGTTAATCGTTTCGTGATTAACTACTGCTCTTAAAATGCGCTGCTAGTCTTCTAGCAGCCTTTTCACACACAGCTAAAACTAGTATAAACGTGTTTAACTCAACAGTTTTAAACATGTTTATTGAAAATTTTCTGTATGAACATCGTTTATACGATGTTGGGATAGATACGAAGTCGCTTTTTGCACTCTCGCAGACAATGCCTCCTGTTCATCCAAGCGTGAACACATACCACACAAAAATGATACCAAATGATTTGGGATAAAACACTCTTTCATATTAGGTGTATACTAATTTATTGTTTACAGAGGATTTTTAAAATAATTAGCAATTTTCTAGGTGCAAACTTTTTTTTGACTCACACGGTATACATCTTTCTGCGTACCGGTACAGTACTTGTAACTTTACCAAGACTGGGCAAAATTCTTATCATTTTGATGATTCCAGAGAGCCTTGCAGTACACACCAATAATTATATGCTAGATGATCAACCTTTTCTGATTGATTCCACGTTTCTTTCACAATGCAATCGCATGACCAGAACTTGTCTATACCTTTAACCCCGGACTAAACATGTAGGTGGGGTCCGATGTTAAGCTTATTCCACTTTCTGTTCAAACACATATGTACCAATAGTACAGGGTTAGCTGGCCTGTAGCTGCATGGCTTATCCCGCAAATGTGGTGCTTACTCCACAATTGCGTACAAAGCAAATGAATGAGAACAGAAACAAAAAAATTCAGGTACTACGCAATGGAGTGAATAAATGAATATTCACGCTACACAGCTAGTACGGGTAAAACGAATTGCAGTGAGAACAGCATGAATTTTCTTATTACAGGACTAAAAAGAGCGCGTGTGAAAAGCCCCAAAAGTTAGTACGGGTTTTGGCTATTAAGCAAAGTAGGCTTAAAGATAAAGACCAGTTATGGTCATTGCGATTGCATTGTGAAAGAAACGTTGTGGAATCGATCAGAAAAGGTTGATCATCTACATAGCATATAAGTATTGGTGTGTACTGCAAGGTTCAGGAATCATCAAAATGATAAGAAATTTTGCCCAGTCTTGGTAAAGTTACAAGCACTGTACACAGAAAGATGGGACCACGCACACACGTGTGCGACACATGCATTTATCTCTCACATCCCAATAGATAAACTAATTTACCAAATATATCAATTAGTACCGGTAGGCGGTTTCCCGGCAATTTTTTTATCATCATGTACATGTATTAATAATCAAAACATATTCTTTCACATGATTGGTAATAAGAGCTACCATTTCATTTTTTGAAATTGGGGCGTTTCCAATATTGGTCTTTACCTTTAAGCAAAACAAATGTGAAAGGAGTATGGAGCACCAAGTAGCTTGTACATAGGGTCATGAGGTTAAAGGTACTATGTCCCATTTGCAGGCCAAAAAAATGAAAAAGTTAAATTCCAACTGCATTTGTAAGATAATACTAATTTAGAACTTCCCTAAAAAAGGTGGGGCTTGAAAATGTCTTCAAGTGGCAAAATACCGACTGTTAGTTGTCAAATCGACTTTAGGGCTATAGAGCCCAAAAGTAATAGTCTTGATTTTCAGACAATTATTGTACCGAATGGTCATACGTTTTATGCTGCGCAAAGATTCAATCAGTTTAATCTTGGCCATCACAAGAAGTGGGTTATTGATGTAGACAAATGCTCATGTACCCTTTACAACTCTTTTCATGTATGTTTTTACCAAAGAAGAAAAAAAGCAAGTAAACGGGTTTCCTTGCATAATTTGAATATGAGGACACTGCTAACGTTTAAATTTCACAGATAGGACATACATGACATATTCACAATTCCTGCAAAGTTCTACAGAATTTGAGGCTGGCTGCAAAAGGGACATAGTACCTTTAAAGGTAATACAAAGTTTTGGGAAATTTGAAAATTGGGTGGAAAGTGATTCTTTACAATTTTGATATATTTGGATGCCCCTGTAGATGTATTATAAGCACAAGAAAAATCAGCCCCTAATATCAAACCCTAATAGCGCCTACGGCCGTACAATGGTAGCTGTGACCATGAAAATATCAGAATATGTAGTTGTGATATATAATGTCGAAACGGGAATAGGCAATCGGTCGATTTTAGTCAAGAAACATTGTTTTATGGCTTAATTAATATATTGATCTTGAGAGGGAGCTATACAACATAAAGAGTTTATTATTTACAATTTCATAACTTTAGACTCGATTTTAACCGCGACAATGATCGCTGAATATTGTAGGATCGCATATGCTTCCAATATGCTCATTTGAACGAAATTCATGACCCCATACCAACACTTTGTATTACCTTTAAGCCTCTGACCAAATACCAGTGCCCTTCACAAGGCCACTCCCCAGCCACTGTTTGGATGCATTGCTTGCACCAAGAAGTTACCAGCTGCTTGCACTACCAAAGAGATACAGTGCAGGCTTAAAACTACATGTTACTATACACTAATGGGCCAAAGGGGAAGGCTTGCAACGAACACTCACGTTCACGTATCACTTGTCACGTTTCACGTTTTGCGCTGTTTCGTAAAATAGGTGACTCTAATTTACGAAGTGTAGGGCCTACTGTTCGTTGTTTTCCACGCTGGTAAAACACGAATGATCACGTCTACCAAAACGTAACGTGAGTGTTTAATCAATATTTTTAAAATTGCAAGCGATTGTTACTAAGACTAGTCATGACGTCACCGTAATATGTATGAGATTTGTACACACTGCACTGCGCCTAGGCCTAGCGCCTATCTATCTAGCTAGCTTTCTTTCCCTTTATCTCCTTTTCCTTTCCTTTCTCTGTTTTTTTCCTTCTCTCTGTTTCAGGTTTGCAAGGGGGAGACAAGGCCCTTTCGGCCCCCGATCCACAGGTGATTGGCGGGATTAATCGCAACTGTTCTCCCCCTCTTTTCACCCTTTTCTTTTCCTTCCCCATTTTTTTATGGCGGGGGCAAGAGCCTCCCCCCCCCCCCCCCCCCCCCCCACCGAACTACAACTTGTTGGCGGGAATCTTGTTACTGATATGCCCCTTATTTTTTTCTCTTCTTCCTCTTTTTTTCCTTTTTTCTTTCACTTTCCTTCCTTCTCTCTTATTTTTTGATGTGGGGGGGGGGGGGGGGGGCGGGGGGTGGTAACAACTGGGAGGCAAGGCCCTCCCCCCCCCCCGATCTCCTTCTTTTTCCCCCTTTTTCTTTCTCTTCTTTCATTTCCCTTTCTCTCCTCTTTCCCTTCTTTTCATTCTCTCTCTCTCTCTCTCTTTCTGTTTTCCTTTTTTCCGGGGGGGGGGGGGGGGGGGCCTGGATCCGCGCTTGGAGTAAACCATAGAGTTACACAACATATTCTGACCTGAAGCAGCTTTTTTTCCTATTGATCTCTTCTCAATGACAATTTGCATTATTTTTTTAAACGCCAGCGTCAATTTACGTGAGCTTTCGGAGATTAACTATTTGTTGGGTCACGTAACCCAACACTCCGTAGATTTGGGTGACCTGTTTCACGAAAGGGCGCAATACGTGAACGTGAACGTGATACGTGAGTGTTCGTTGCAAGCCAAAGGGGAAAGAGTGGTTGTCATAAATGACCTACACATACAGTATGTAAGGAGCTTAAAGGCCAAGTCCAACTGGACATCAAGTTGATATGAAGTAAAAATCAAACAAGCATAACACTAACAATGTCATCACAATATAATGTAAAATAAGAAAGTTATGAGGCATTATTAAAGTTTTACATGTACTGTAGTACCGGGTACTGTAGTATGTACATGTACTGTAGTTTCACAAAACAGTGATTATAATTTACCAGTAAATGCATAACTTGGTATGTATGCAAATGAGCAAGCCTATGATGTCACACACTATCTTTTAAACATTTATTATATAAATTTAAAATACCGGTATTTCATCTTTTTGCTCCAATAATGTAAAAACATACCAGTAGTTTTTCTTCTCGTGTAATGTAAAATCATCATTATTGTATTCTGTGATTCAATTGAGAACTTCTCTATTATTAAATTGATGAAAAAATTGAAATACCTGAAATTTCATAATAAAATACATAAAGAACAGTGAGTGTGTGACATCATCGGCTCCCTCATTTGCATACCAACCACGTTATTTGTAGGGTGTTTCCATTTACTGTACCACTTCTTTCTGACCTACCTGACACACTTTAATCTGACACACTTTTTTCCTATTCATTTTCTACACAGAGGCATTTTCAAGAGCCATGATCTGTGATTGGCTTTTTTGCTAGTGAATATTCATGATTATGCAAATTATTAAGATCGCAAGCACAGTTCATATCCTTTGTTTTGGTCTTGCGAAAAATACGATCAACTTTTCAAAAAGTTCCTGAAAATGACACTTTGAGCGAGAAATTTTTATAATGAGTCAGCTTTGTAATTTCTGAGGTATGCATGTTGATTTGGTAATATTGAAATGTTATGAAACGGACGTATATTTGTTCTCAGGACCATGTTTTGAGGGGGTAACGGGGTTGATTTTTCCCCCAGTGACGGTGATCGCAGCTATATGTTACTGCACGACTGCTAGCCACGGCTGTCGGGCCGGAGCCACTCCGCGCCACGGTCAGCTGATCGACCTGCTGGGGCCTAATCATGCAACATGTGTCTGCACAGGACTTGTTTGTAGCGTCAGAATTAGAAGTTCAGCCGTAGGTCTAGGCCTACATTAGTATAAGTTGTACAGTGTTTCTGCACATGGTAATGTAGGCCTGTAGAGCTACGGCTGAACTTCTAATTCTGATGCTACAAACAAGTCCTGATCCTGTGCAGACACACGTACACGTTGCATGATTAGGCCCCAGCAGGTCGATCAGCTGACCGTGGCGCGGAGCGGCTCCGGCCCGCGCATATTTTTTTTACACAACTGTTTAGCCACTTCAGTCAAATATACTGTGCAAACGACTAGAGACAGTCTAGCATTACCCTTAGCAGTGTTGGATTGCTGGAGCTGTACAGTCATGTACATACTCGTTATTTGTTTCGGGTTAAATCTATCCTCTCTTCTCTTTCATTATGTATTTCTGTGTTCTCCTTCAATCTATCCTCTTCTCTTTAGTCATGTATTTTTTTTTCCCTTCAAGCTATCCTTGTTCTCCTTCGTTATATATTTCTTTGTTTCAGTCCTTCAATCTACCCCCCCCCCCAATTCTCCTTCGTTATGTATTTGTTCTTCTTTATTCTAACCTCTTCTTTTTTTTAATGTATTTCTTTGTTTCTCTTTCAATCTATCATTTTCTCCTTCGTCATCTGTTTCTTTGTTTTAATCTGATATAGATCCCCTTTCTCCTTCTGTATGTATTTCCATGTTTTTCCTTAGTCTAAATCTATGATCCTCTTAGCTCTTCAATTATGTATTTCTCTGTTCTTCCTTTGACTTATCCTCTTCTCTTTCCTTATTTATTTCCTTGTTTTTCCTTCACCATATCCTCTCCACTATCCTTGTCCCCCTTTCTATCATCTTCCCTTCCCTGTGTGTACGTGCTTGCCTCAACATGCATACCTCAGAAATTACAAAGCTGACTCATTATAAAAATTTCTCGCTCAAAGTGTCATTTTCAGGAACTTTTTGAAAAGTTGATCGTATTTTTCGCAAGACCAAAACAAAGGATATGAACTGTGCTTGCGATCTTAATAATTTGCATAATCATGAATATTCACTAGCAAAAAAGCCAATCACAGATCATGGCTCTTGAAAATGCCTCTGTGTAGAAAATGAATAGGAAACTAGAAATGCAATCGTGTCACAACGATGTGCGTGCAATGACGCCGTGTTTCTACGTGTCAAAAGAAAGGGCTTCTCTCGGACTATCCAGAGCAATTTGTACGAAGTCTGTAGCTCCTGTGATATTGGAGATAGGTAGGGCGAAAGAAAGGCCTCAACAGTGACCTTGATGGGATAGTAGTGACTATGCCTACGGAGTTTGAAAGAAATTGGGATAGGGGAAAGAACCTAGAAAGGGCTCGCAAGCACTGCGTGCAAAAACCAATGGGATTTGGTGCAGGTTCGTCATTGCAATCAAGATCGTTCTGGGGGCCAATAGCGTGAACCCGATATGCCCCATAGACAATGCGTGTAATGCATGGGCAGAAAACGTGCAGGATCTGTTTTATGAACGGAGTTAAATTGTTTTTTCTCTCTCTCTTTATGTCTCTTTATGGGCCGTATTTGGTATCATTGGAAAGAGAATTTCATGGTTGTTATTGTAAACTACTCTCTTTTTTTCTATGATAATCCTATCGAAACATGTGATGTAAAATAGATTTAAACGACAAAATGGCGTCTTAAATGGCCCCCTTGACTAATTTCAAAAATCCGGCCACGAGGTGCCCTGCGTATTGCATCTTGAAATGTCATTGCAAATTTTCAAGGAAAAAAAAGGATGTTTAGGGGGCAAAAAGTAGTCTGAAAAAAATGACGTCATGGCCGATATGTGTTATAATCGGGCGGAATTCGTATAGTGACCCTTGTTCAAATGCGATTTACTCACAATTTTCTGTGTAAACATATACCATACTTGGTATCATTCGAAAGGGCACTTCATTGCGGTCAGTTTGACACCATTGTCATCCGCACGCAATGTACTGCGCGCATTAAAGGCGCTATTACGTAATGCATAGTAAATTCATCATTTTTGGCGATAACTTTGCGACGAGGGCATTACAATTTACTAAACTTAGCAGACAGTTGTCACGTATATGGATACATATGTCTGCCAAGTTTCAACGACGTAGGTATAAAGATCGCCATTTTAGAGCAAGTTGAAGTTATTTCGGAATTTTCTTGAAAATGGCGAATTTGGAGGGCAATTTTCTCAAATTTGGTCAGTGATAGGGTATATAATTTTGTATATGGCTGGAAAGGGCATATCTTCAAGTATCTAAATCCAAAAAAGGGTACGGGTTTGCCAAGCCATTATGGAGATACGGCCACAGAGAGAAAGCCAATTCCCAGAACTTTAGAGGGCGCTATTTATGTTGTGCAAAGCCAATGGAGCGTGTAATTTGGCACGGCTATGTGCAATTATGAGATAAAGATATTGTGAGATTTAAATACAAAACAGAATTTATATGAGAAAGTTATGGCAGTTTTAGATTATTTAGGGGTCCATTTTTCAAGAACTTGAGATTTTTTTGACGGAGTCGGTTTACGATTTGAATTTCGAGTACGAAGATGGCATTTTGAAGGTCAAGTCATACGTCGCAGATGAAAGAACATCTCTTAGACTATTTAGAGGAATTTGTTAGAAGTTTGTAGGATCTAGGATAGTGGAGATGGGAAGGAAGAAAGAAAGGCCTTAAAATGGACCAGAAACGGACAAAATGGCGCCTGGACGGTTATGCATGAGTAATTTCGAAAATCGAAGAATGTAGTGACCTTGACGAGATGTTAGAGACTATGCCTATGAAATTTGAAAGGAAAAGGACATGAGGAAAGCACCTAACTAGGAATAACAAACACTACGTGCAAAACGAATGCGATTTCCTGACGATAACGATAAGGAAAACACTGAGGAGAATATTAATGGGGCAGAATGTGAACGAAAACAAGGCAATGACGAAGGTTCGTCATTGCAAAAAGTGTGTCAGATTGAAGTGTGTCAGGTAGGTCAGAAAGAAGTGGTACAGTAAATGGAAACACCCTTATTTGTAACACTGTTTTATGAACAAAAATGTAAAACTTAAAAATGCTGCAACTTTCTTACTTCAAATCTTATTTTGATGACATTTTCAGTGTTATGCTTGTTTGATTATTCTCTACTTATTCAAATCAGCTCGATGTTAGGGTGCATTTGGCCTTTAAGATACAGTAGGTCTATAAAAAGAGCCATACTTAAAGTAAAATATTGTGCTCATTTTCCATTCCAGCTTCATTTTTTGTTCTTCTTCCTGATTGTACAGTGTACATGTGTATGCAGGGACTTGATAGAGAGTTTAGCAAGGACTGGACATAGAACTGAAAGTCCATGCTTGGACATGGGGTCATGAGGTTAAGCCTCTGGCCAAATACCAATGCCTTTCACAAGGCCACTCCCCAGTCACTGTAGGACATCACTGAAACTACTACATGCTTGCACTACATGTACAGTACATTTACAATGCAGCCTAAACTAACTCCACTAATGTACGAAAGGGGAAAGAGTGGTTGTCATAAATGACCTACACATACAGTATGTAAGGAGCTTAAAGGCCAAGTCCAACTGGACATCAAGTTGATTTGAAGTAAAAATCAAACAAGCATAACACTAACAATTTCATCACAATAAAATGTAAAATAAGAAAGTTATGAGGCATTATTAAAGTTTTACATGTAGGCTACTGTAGTACTGGATACTGCAGTATGTACTGTAGTTTCACAAAACAGTGATTATAATTTACCAGTAAATGCATAACTTGGTATGTATGCAAATGAGCAAGCCTATGATGTCACACACTATCTTTTAAACATTTATTATATAAATTTAAAATACCGGTATTTCATCTTTTTGCTCCAATAATGTAAAAACATACCAGTAGTTTTTCTTCTCGTGTAATGTAAAATCATCATTATTGTATTCTGTGATTCAATTGAGAACTTCTCTATTATTAAATTGATGAAAAAATTGAAATACCTGAAATTTCATAATAAAATACATAAAGAACAGTGAGTGTGTGACATCATCGGCTCCCTCATTTGCATACCAACCACGTTATTTGTAACACTGTTTTATGAACAAAAATGTAAAACTTAAAAATGCTGTAACTTTCTTACTTCAAATCTTATTTTGATGACATTTTCAGTGTTATGCTTGTTTGATTATTCTCTACTTATTCAAATCAGCTCGATGTTAGGGTGCATTTGGCCTTTAAGATACAGTAGGTCTATAAAAAGAGCCATACTTAAAGTAAAATATTGTGCTCATTTTCCATTCCAGCTTCATTTTTTGTTCTTCTTCCTGATTGTACAGTGTACATGTGTATGCAGGAACTTGATAGAGAGTTTAGCAAGGACTGGACATAGTACTGAAAGTCCATGCTTGGACATGGGGTCATGAGGTTAAGCCTCTGGCCAAATACCAATGCCTTTCACAAGGCCACTCCCCAGTCACCTTAGGACATCACTGAAACTACTACATGCTTGCACTACATGTACAGTACATATGTACAATGCAGCCTAAACTAACTCCACTAATGTACAAAAGGGGAAAGAGTGGTTGTCATAAATGACCTACACATACAGTATGTAAGGAGCTTAAAGGCCAAGTCCAACTGGACATCAAGTTGATTTGAAGTAAAAATCAAACAAGCATAACACTAACAATTTCATCACAATAAAATGTAAAATAAGAAAGTTATGAGGCATTATTAAAGTTTTACATGTAGGCTACTGTAGTACTGGATACTGCAGTATGTACTGTAGTTTCACAAAACAGTGATTATAATTTACCAGTAAATGCATAACATGGTCTGTATGCAAATGAGCAAGCCTATGATGTCACACACTATCTTTTAAAAATTTATTATATAGATTTAAAATACCGGTATTTCATCTTTTTGCTCCAATAATGTAAAACATACCAGTAGTTTTTCTTCTCGTGTAATGTAAAATCATCATTATTGTATTCTGTGATTCAATTGAGAACTTCTCTATTATTAAATTGATGCAAAAAATTGAAATACCTGAAATTTCATATAATAAAATACATAAAGAACAGTGAGTGTGTGACATCATCGGCTCCCTCATTTGCATACCAACCACGTTATTTGTAACACTGTTTTATGAACAAAAATGTAAAACTTAAAAATGCTGTAACTTTCTTACTTCAAATCTTATTTTGATGACATTTTCAGTGTTATGTTTGTTTGATTATTCTCTACTTATTCAAATCAGCTCGATGTTAAGGTGCATTTGGCCTTTAAGATACAGTAGGTCTATAAAAAGAGCCATACTTAAAGTAAAATATTGTGCTCATTTTCCATTCCAGCTTAATTTTTGATGTGTATGCAGGGACTTGATAAAAATGATAGAGAGTTTAGCAAGGACTGGACATAGTACTGAAAGTCCATGCTTGGACATGGGGTCATGAGGTTAAGCCTCTGGCCAAATACCAATGCCTTTCACAAGGCCACTCCCCAGTCACCTTAGGACATCACTGAAACTACTACATGCTTGCACTACATGTACAGTACATACATGTACATGTATATGTACAATGCAGCCTAAACTAACTCCACTAATGTACGAAAGGGGAAAGAGTGGTTGTCATAAATGACCTACACATACAGTATGTAAGGAGCTTAATTAAAGGCCAAGTCCAACTGGACATCAAGTTGATTTGAAGTAAAAATCAAACAAGCATAACACTAACAATTTCATCACAATAAAATGTAAAATAAGAAAGTTATGAGGCATTATTAAAGTTTTACATGTACTGTAGTACCGGATACTGCAGTATGTACTGTAGTTTCACAAAACAGTGATTATAATTTACCAGTAAATGCATAACATGGTCTGTATGCAAATGAGCAAGCCTATGATGTCACACACTATCTTTTAAAAATTTATTATATAAATTTAAAATACCGGTATTTCATCTTTTTGCTCCAATAATGTAAAACATACCAGTAGTTTTTCTTCTCGTGTAATGTAAAATCATCATTATTGTATTCTGTGATTCAATTGAGAACTTCTCTATTATTAAATTGATGCAAAAAATTGAAATACCTGAAATTTCATATAATAAAATACATAAAGAACAGTGAGTGTGTGACATCATCGGCTCCCTCATTTGCATACCATCCACGTTATTTGTAACACTGTTTTATGAACAAAAATGTAAAACTTAAAAATGCTGTAACTTTCTTACTACAAATCTTATTTTGATGACATTTTCAGTGTTATGTTTGTTTGATTATTCTCTACTTATTCAAATCAGCTCGATGTTAAGGTGCATTTGGCCTTTAAGATACAGTAGGTCTATAAAAAGAGCCATACTTAAAGTAAAATATTGTGCTCATTTTCCATTCCAGCTTCATTTTTTGTTCTTCTTCCGGATTGTACAGTGTACATGTGTATGCAGGGACTTGATAAAAATGATAGAGAGTTTAGCATGGACTGGACATACAGCCTTTTGACACACAGCTAAAATTCTATAAACATGATTAGTTAAAAGGGCTTTAAACTAATGACCTGTACATACGACATCATTCACACACAGAAATTTTGTTGCGATCGTTAATCGTTTCGTGATTAACTACTGCTCTTAAAATGCGCAGTAGTGTCATACTGTCATTGCGCATTGAAGGTCAGGTCATATCAAACAGAGCGCTCGCTCCATCCAGTTTAAACACGTTTAAACACGAAAAACCGTTCACACACAAAATGTCAAGCTCTCTAGATACGAACTTCGTATCTGCAGCCTGCTTTTAGGGGCGTATGAATCGCGACTTCGTATCTATCCCAACATCGTATAAACGATGTTCACACAGGGAAAAATTTCTATAAACATGTTTAAAACTGTTGAGTTAAACACGTTTATACTAATCATCTCTAGATACAAAGAATTTCAGCTGTGTGTGAAAAGGCTGATAGTACTGTACATGTAGGTCCATGCTTGGACATGGGGTCATGAGGTTAAGCCTCTGGCCAAATACCAATGTCCTTCACAAGGCCACTTCCCAGTCACTGTAGGACATTTCTGAAACTACTACATGCTTGCACTACATGTACAGTACATTTACAATGCAGCCTAAACTAACTCCACTAATGTATGGAAGGGGAAAGAGTGGTTGTCATAAATAACTTAAGGAAGTCCAACTCGACATCAAGTTGATTTGAATAAGAAAAATCAATCAAGCACAACACTAACAATTTCATCAAAGTATGATGTAAAATAAGAAAGTTATGGCATTTTAAAGTTTTACATACATGTACAACATGTATTTTCACAAAACACTAATGCATACATGTAACATGGTCAGTATACACATTTTGTCATGCGTGAGCCTATGATGTCACACACCCTCTATTCTATTGTATTTTATTGTACAACATTTCAAATTTTCAAATTTTTTGCTCAAAAACTGTAAAACTATCATAGAACAAACCATGATTGTAACTTATTGTGATTCAATTCAGAATTTGACTTCTTTATTATCAAATCTATAAAAAATTGAGATATTTGAAATTTCATAATAATAAAACACATATGGAATAGTGGGTGTGTGACATCATTGGCTCCTCATTTGCATACCGACCACGTTCTGCATAACAAAATGTAAACTTAGAAATGCTATAACTTTCTTATTTTAAAACTTATTTTGATGTAATTTTCAGTGTTATGCTTGTTTGATTTTTCTCTATCTATTCAAATCATGTTAGGGTTGATGTTATGGTGCACTTGGCCTTCTAGATAGGTCTATAAAAAAGAGCCATACTTAAAGTAAAGTTCTGAGCTCATTTTCCATTCCAGCTTCAATTTTTTTTCTAATTCATGATTATACCCTGATTATATGTACCTGTACAGTGTACATCTACATGAATTCTTCACTATACACTATTTGATTAGCAATGCAATAGATGCTGTGATGATTGTACCTCTTGGTGTGTAATATACAAATAATGAATGGTTATGAGTTTAATAGTGCGAATTTTTTCATGAGTTGAAAGAAATAATGCTAATCTTTCAACGAATGAAAATATTTGCACTATTGAATGAATGAAAAACATTCATTGTTTGTTTTATACAACATCGAAGAAGATCTAATAGAACGTTAATCAACAAATAATGCTTTAATAATAATAATAATAATATAATAATAATAAATTTATATAGCGCAGCTTTTATACAAAATATATTCAGCTGCGCTGGTTAAGAGCTCCTTTTTACTAAATTCTACAAATTAAATAAGATCTCTCAGTTGAACAAATAAGTTTTTAAATTGGATTTAAAAACATTGAGAGATGGAGTGCTTCGTATTTCTATTGGCAAGCTATTCCATGGTTTGGGGGCAGCAATAGCAAAAGCACGGTCCCCAAGAGTTATTTTAGTTTTGCCATGGGGAATCTGAAATAATAATTTATCTGTGGAACTGCGTAGGCTATGACTGTGTGATTGGACTTTGAGTTGGAGTAATTCTGTGATGTAATTAGGTGCTTGACCACTCAATGATTTATAGACAATTAACAATATTTTGAATGAGATTCTTTGACGGACTGGCAACCAGTGGAGTTCTCTCAGAAGAGGTGTGGTTGAAGTGAATTTCGACCGACGATAGACAAGTCTTGCACATGCATTTTGGACTCTTTGTAACTTAGCTATCAGAGAATCAGGCATTCCAAACAGCATCCCGTTACAATAATCAAGCTTACTTGTGATAAGAGCATGTACAACCAATTTCATACTTTCTTGATCAAAATATTTGCGGATACGTCTGAGATTGTACAGAAGATAGTATGTTGATTTGCATATATTTTTAACATGTGTTTCCATGGTTAAATTAGTATCAAAGTATACTCCTAAATTCCTTGCTGTAACAGAGGGTATCACATTGGAGGATCCAACTCTTACACCGTCAATGCTTGTTTTTGAGATTTGTTGTGGAGTTCCTTTAACCAAAAATTCACTCTTACTATCGTTTAGCTTAAGATTATTGTTAAGCATCCATCTATGAATAAAATTAACACATTTTTCCAACATTTACTCCTTACATATCAAAGATAAATTAAAGTTGGATTCAAGTCTTCTCAGTTACATTCAGATTGCCTTTGCATCAGATACACGCAGGGATACGCACACAGCAAAGAGGTACGCAGTCATATAACCAAAAATGCACGCCTGTGCAATTAGAACATCTATTGAATATCATGTGACCAACAATCCTCCAATCAAATGACAAGGATCCATGTAGGTGTTGTATAATCTTAAATATTCGATCCCATTTCTTGATGGTATTAGAATTCTTAAAGCCCTATTCCAGTTATGGTGTTAGAGTTTCTTGTTTTCAGCAGGTCAGTAGCATGACAAAAACCAAAACCAAGATACTGTGAATAATTTTCCACCTAAAGTTGAATATAAAAAAATGAGAGGCAAATATAGGTGATTCAATCCTTGTCCTAAACCAATTCATCCATGTTGTACATGTACACTGTATGTACAGTGTATATCGTTGATTCAACATGGCGTAGAAAAAGTTCTCATGCAGGGTAGCGGTGCAGCAAATATGAATATTCATGCTATAGAGCACCGTTTGCTTGAAAATGCAAGCCGATCGCCTGTCTGATTAACAAGATATTTATGATTGAAAATAGAAATCAAATTTTGCGTTTGCCAAACGGTTTTCATAACACTACAGTCTATTGATGAAAACGAGTATGGTCAAACCTGTCATTCAAAGGTTTTTTACTTTTTTGAGGCACTTCTTGATCATTTTGAAGCGCAATTTTTTTAGGGCTTCAATATATCGCCATATCACAGACACTGATAACACGTAGTGTCGTGCATCTCAGATTTAACATTGTTAAACGATCCCTTTAATCAACAATACACAACGTGGGATAAATTGGGTTAGGACGAGGAATCGCCCTTTTTCCTATCGAAGACGTCTTCAAATTATAATTAAAGTGGTTGTCCAGATGCACAGAGGAGTCGAAAAACGTTGTAAGTCAAAATGTAATTACTACTTCTTAAGTTCTTTACATTTCGAAAAAATGTGCCCCTCCCCGCTGTTTGAATCAATTTCCGATGCAGGCTCTGGTGCTCCCTGGAGTGAGGGAAGAAGTAGACTGAAAATTTCTTTCTCTTTCATTCGTTAGCCTCTTATTTGGTAAGGGTCAGCTCCTCTGTTTAGAGAAAGAAGCCGGCTATAGGGTCTCCTGTCATGAAGGAAAATGACGTCATCCATGGTCATCTATTGACAGTAACAGTTTAAAATACGACTGCAAGAATTTCAAGATGGAGTTCAATTTCGACGAAGAAAAAAAGACCCCTCAAACACATCATACGGTCAATCTGTTAAGTGAAACTGATGTACGGTATATTAGTCTGGGCCTAATTTTCAACTACCGGTACATAAATGCATTGAAAGTGAATCTGTTACAAAGTTTGTTGGCACTCTTGGTGGGACGTTCGTCTCACCGAATTCTGACAGGAGACCCTATGGCTGGCTTCTGTCTCTGAAGAGAGGAACCAACCACACCCAAAAAAGAGGCTAATGAATGAAAGAGACAGAAATTTTCGGTCTAGGGATGAAGGATCTGTGAACTAGTCAACTAGTAAAATTTAAGTACCGGTAACAGTAGTAATCTCATTCTCTATTACTTTTTAGGCCTACATGTACATGTACCTGTAGTATCACTCTAATTAGATTCATGTTTGATTTTTCACTTCGAATGTTATGCCTTTAACTTAGGTAGTAGGTACGCACTACGCAGATGTACATGTACATGTACATGTAGGTGACTATATTACTGTCATATACATGTAGATGCAGTACAGTAGGGAATATAATCCATAGATGCAGTACAGTAGGGAATATAATCCACACATACATTTAGCAGCATAAGTATACTTTTTGTGTGTTAAAAACTGTTTAGAGGAAATCTATTGATTCTCAACATTTCAAACACCACTGTACAAAACTCAACCATGTCAACTAAGTTCACTAAAAATCGGTACTAGTGACAATTGATGACACCTAAATAGCAGTTAAATACAATTTTTCAACTTACATACTGTACCAATGTTAGAAAAAATCATTTGAAAATTCAAATCGTGAGTCTACTGTCAAACTTGCCGATCAGCCACTTCCTTTTCAATGTATGCATTTGTGTGCAATGTGTGTATTGTGTGCAGTTGCAGCCTCTCAGCACATAGTACAGGGCTAGAGGTCTCCATCAAAGCATAGAGTCTAAGGCTGTGCACAACAGTGTAATGAGGTACCCGAGTACACTCCCAGGCTTACAAGTGAATACTCGAATATTCGGACGCCATGTTTTTTTGAATTTTTTTGAATTTTTTTTTGGATTTTTTTTTTGCCACCACCATACCACTGCAGCAGTATCCCAGTTCTGTCGCCGAAAACGCGTGCAATTTTACTTCGAGTTGCAGTTGAAGGCGCCGATTTAATAATAATAATAACAGTAAACAATGCTGTTTTAACAGAAATCGAGACATTTGGTCCCAGTTTCTGAGTGGTGAGTTTGACAGTGCTTGAGTTGGGAAACATTTTTACCGACGGCACAATGCCAGCGGCCGCCGCTCACCCAGGCACGGGTAAGCGTCGGCCTGGACAGATTTTTTTTTTTTTTTGCGGCCGAATATTCGGGTACGAGAAATCGTACCCGAGTAGTTGTCAACCGTGCGGGTACTCGAGCATTCGACTACACGTCGCAGCCCTAATAGAGTCAATGCTAATGTGTATTGACCTCTAGCGCTGTACTACGCCACACATGCTGAGAGGCAGCGATTACACACAATTGCACACTAATGCACACAATGAATACGTTGTGGCTGATCAGCAAGTTTGACAGTAGTAGGGTGTCTGAACGTTTTTTTTAATTTTCCCTTCGTCGATTGTACAGTAGACTGAAATCGTTACTCATGAGGAAATAAAGTTATTGGAATATTGGAATACAACTCTTATCTACCGGTATGGTACATGTAATTATTAAATTATTAATCAATTAATACTTTGCTGCAAATTGTGATTTTTAAAGATTGCATGTATTTATTTCAACTACAATCACCATTGGCTCGAAGGCACATTGATGGCTCGATTTCAGGATTGCGGCATGGCTCGTCTGACCATGGAATACTGTGTCGGTGTGTGCGACCAATTCAAGACTAGCGACTGTATTTTCGCGCGAAATTTAAATGTCATTTTGGACTTTGTCCCGGCAATGACACGCCCATTCCCTCGGGCTGTCTAATTCTGAACGTGAATTATTGACCATGAAATTTAAGTGTTTCAAAGCTCTTATGGACGGATTTATCGCTCATAGATAAATATGAAAGTCTCTATACAAAGTCAATGTAAAATGCATCAAGAAAATCATCACAGAATCTGTTTTATGCATTGTCATTTGCCAACGCGCCAATCAAAAATATGAAACATGATCTGCAAAAATGTGGACTCATCGTCCGCGTTTACACAGACGATCCTTATTCTCGGACCAGCCTCCCTACTGCGTAACCCGTCCACATGCAGCTACAAATAAACATACTCCACCAAAGCATGGAGAGTCAATGCTAATGCGTATTGACCTCTAGCACTGCACGTGTTAATACGCAGCATTTGCACTAAGGCTGTGCACAACAGTGTAATGAGGTACCCGAGTACACTCCCAGGCTTACAAGCGAATACTCGAATATTCGGAGGCCATGTTCTGGTTGATTTTTTTGTTGATTTTTTTTGTTGATTTTTGTTGATTTTTGTTGATTTTTTTTTTTTTGCCACCACCATACCTTTGGAGCAGTATCCCAGTTCTATAGCCGAAAACGCACGCAATTTTACTTCGAGTTGCAGCTTAAGGTGCCGATTTAATAATAATAATAACAGTAAACAATGCTGTTTTAAAAACCAAAGATGGCAGAATAATCCATTTTCCTCCCAGTCCAAACAGAAATCCGGACATTTGGTCCCAGTTTCTGAGTGGTGAGTTTGACAGTGCTTGAGTTGGGAAACATTTTTACCGACGGTACCATGCCAGCGGCCGCCGCTCTCCCTGGCACGAGTCAGCGTCGGCCTGGACAGAATTTTTTTTTTTTGCGGCCGAATAGTACAGTTGTCAACAGTGCGGGTACATTTGTACTCGAGCATTCGACTACTCTTCGCAGCCTTAGAAAATACCCTTCCCCCACTTTTTGCATATCGCCTAATGCATTAGAATGCAGCTGTTTAATTCCAGGAAGCTCCAACACTGGCGCCGCAGGCGTCGGAGCTTCAGTTGGCGGATCTTGGGGTTAGCAGGGGTGATAGTGAGCACTAAAAAAAAAAAGGTTTTTTGTTTTCCCCTCAACCTTGCCGCCCTTGAGTAAAAAAAAAAAGAGGATTCGTGGGGAAAAAATGGCATCTAACAACATTCCCCCCTTTCCAGTAAGAAAATTGGGACAAAATTGGGAAAAAAATAGGGCAAAATAAGGAAGAATAGAGAAAATAAGAGGGAAATCGGGAAAATCAGGATAAAATAAGGAAGAAGAAGAAAAAAACTGTAAAAAAAAAAAATCCATTTTTTTATTTTTATAAATCGGGAAGAAACGAAAAAATCTGGAAAAAATCGGGGAAAAATTTAAAAAAATCGGGAAACCGATTTAAATCGGGTTTTTATCAGGCCTGGGTTAGTAAAACAGCCGATTAATAGGCGATATTATCGTTAAATCTGCAAAGGGAAGTACTTACAATTTTGACTTCATAGATTGCACGACTCCTCAGGGCATAACACCAATTACTTGAATTTATAATTTGAAGAGAGTCTTCGATGGGAAAAAAAGGGTCATGCACGGCAGTGGCGCAGCAAATATGAATATTCATGCTATCAAGCACTGATCGCTCGAAATCGCTGAATATGCACGAGGTTGCGAAGGGCCGGGGGACCGCTCTGTTTGTTCGAGTCGTGCATATTCAGCTATTTCGAGCGATCGGTGCTCTATAGCATGAATATACATATAATTTCTGCGCCACTGCCGCGCATGCGTACCTTCTCTTCGCCATTTTGAATCGACGCTGCAACATGGAAGAATCGTTGGTGTAGTAAACCGAATAACCCTTTTTTTCCCATCGAAGACTTCTTCAAATTATAATTTCAAGTGATTGCTGTTATGCCCCGAGGAGTCGTGCAACCTATGAAGTCAAAATTGTAAGTACTCCCTTTGCAGATTTAACGATAATATCGCCTAATCGGCCATTTTTACTAACCCCAGGATCTGCCAACTGAAGCTCCTACGCCGGTGTTGGAGCTTCCAGGAGTTAGCAGCTGTTTAGCAAAAAATGATAACTCGGCGTGAACCACTTTTTGGTCCATTCTGACCAAAGCTATGAATATTGCAGTTTTTAGTTTTTGAGGGGCTGTATCTTTTGATAGAAACATGGGTGAGTCTTGAAATTCGAAATGTATTATTCTGATTACATTTTTTATTCAAATATCCAACAACAATGGTGAAAAACGATCCCAAATTGAAAATTGAAAAATTGTTCAGACACCCTAATAGAGAGTCAATGCTAATGCGTATTGACCTCTAGCACTGTTACCTTTATATGTAAAAAACTGTCAAACCGTTAAGCTATTCAAAACTAGTCTCAAGACACACTTATTCAAAATTGCGTTCGATGATTAATTAACTCTGTTCACTTTGACGTGTATTCCATATGTATTGTAATTTGTATGTTTATTTGCATTTTTAGTTTTGTATAAGATGTAATTGTATATCAGTCTTTTGTGTGTGTATAGCGCTTAGAGACTTCGGTGATAAGCGCTTTATAAGTAACGTTTTTATTATTATTATTATTATTATTGTTAGGCAGCATTTGAATACATTACACTCTCAAAACACAGATGCACATAATCATGCCGAAAGGCGACAGTGGACTCACAATTAGAATTTTTAAATTATTCTTTCAAACATTGAAAAGTTGAAAAAAATTGTATTTTACTACTAGATTTCTAGACCGATTCTGTTTAGAGTCTACATGTACTAGACTCTAAATAGAATCGGTCTAGCCTTGGCCTACATCTAGTCCTAGATCTAGATTCAATCGTCACTAAACTTCTAAAGTACCGATTTTGAGTGAAATGTTGAGAATCAATAGCACAGCTTTAAATACACAGCCAGGATAGTAGTCTAATGCTACATGTAATGCACCTACTCACGTCACCACTTATGACCTAGAATATAGAATCTAGAATGTGTGGTCTAGACCACTGCAGCAAAGCTAGCGTAATGTAAAGGGGCGCTGGTCCGAGAATAAGGATCGTCTTCATAAAAGAGGATCGTCTTCGTAAACACGGACCGATGCGTCCTCATAAATAAGGACCGTCTGCATTTTTGCAGACGTTTCATATTTTTGATCGGCACATTGGCGATGCAAAAAAAACGGATTCTGCAATGATTTTCTTGATGCATTTTACATTGACATTGTACAGAGACATTCACATTTTAAGCAATAAATCCTTGGGAAGACGGACAACCCATGAAAGTAGACAGTGAACTAGGGTTATTTTCCCCCGGGGAATCCATTTTTGGCATCGCCAGCGGGCGGTTCTGTAACATGATACCCCTAGAGCGCTGATGAAAAAAAACGTCCTTGAAAATGCAGACAACCCTTATTTTTGAGAACGCATTTTGTCCTCGTTTATGAGGATATCCTTGTTTATGAGGACGATCCTCATTCTCGGACCAGCGCCCCTACTGCTAATGCGTATTGACCTCTAGCACTGCATGCTTGCTAGTGTGAGGAAGGTATTATTAGACCCATACACAAATACACACACCACTGGCCTAGACCCTACAGTCCCTAGATCTATACAAATTTAGTATAGAAATTTATTACTCACTTCCTTGACAAAATGATGATCTTTAAAGTAGTTCCAGACTTCCAGCCGGCAGCCTCCAGCAGCTACATGTACATGTAGCCATCCAGATCCAGTGCAGTGCAAAGTTGGTCGTTTTCTTCAGACCGACTATTTTCCCACACATATAAGTGGATGTGTGGGACTTGTACTCGTACTTCGTAGTCTGAGCTATGCTTGGTTGGTAAATAATACTGCATCGATCCTTTCTCGCTTTGTTAAATGATTGCAATTCTTCTTTCCTGGTGTTAATCTAACCTTTCCCCATACTGTGGGTTTTAAAGGAAGACAAATCTGGCAAAATGGCGGAGTTGACAGTTGAGATTATTTGAAGGGATATTTGAAATTGAAATTAAACATTTCATTCTCTACCACGCCACCAGATGGCAGCAAACCTAAATTGAGTTCCAGTCCTCCTTTCTTCATATTTGGACCCTCCGACAGTACAGGCCAGTTTATTGAAAATCAATCTCTCAGTAACATATTTGAATACATGAATACACAAATGAATAACATATAATAGTTCGGAATAACATAGACATAACTAATATCAACCATAAAAAGCGATTACTGAAACAGTAGCATATTGATAATAATAATATGATAATAATACTGTATATATACATGCAAGAAATAGATTTTTTTTAAACACTGCAACATCATGACTGAAAATGATGTGGGAAATTCAATATAATAATACTAAACGATCAAAATCCTTTTAAAATTTATCAATTTTGTAATCGAATTTATCAGTTTTGTTAGCAAGTATACTAACTTGCCTGGTATATTGCTTTATTGTCCTGGTCTGGAAGGAAGGTATAGACTTTTGTATTTCAGTATACAGCTTCGTTTCTATAGCTGTCATTCAATTATGATTTAAAACTCTTGGAGAATTAGAAAAACAAATTGTTACAATTCCTTCTTATTGGATCAGTTCAAGGTTATTAAACAAAAGAGGATTTAGCTAATTCTTCTGATAATTCAAATTAAGATGGACAGAATTTATACAAATCTTAATTCTACAACATAAGTATACTCATAGGGAAAGTTGAGTTTGGAGGGCCAGTAAATTGTCCGAATCCGATTTTAAACCTATTTGTATTTACACAAAAACATTTATCAATATTAATTATTAATCTTTGGAAATTCCTTTAATTACTACTCAATGTTCCCAAAACAAACAACATGTTACGTCGGATGATTGGGCAACCATCGCTAACATTATTTCCTAGCTAAAAAATGGGGTTTTGAACAGTTTAAGGTCGAATTGTTTTGAAGGGGTCCCGAAAAGAGTATAACTTATCACGTTTCTTTATTGTCACATTTTGCAAACTTTCTGACCCCTCCATGCAAGAATTCAGCCCTTTATTTAATGTTGTCAAGAAGTCAAAGACATGGCAATGCACACGATCTTTTTTTTATATCATGCCTATTTATGCCTTCTCATATGCCTATATATTAACCGATGCAGAAATAAACATGCAGTAAGTGACTGACCATCCCCTCCCCCGCAAAAACCCATCAATATTAAGAAGAAGTATTAAAGAAACTGAAAGAAATTACACAATATGAAAATGGTGAAAGAAAAGAGAACAAAGATAGGAATATTAAAGATGCCAGAAATATAGCCATGAAAAGAATATCCCAAAAACGACAATTGTTTTGCGGAACAGAGGTTGCGTTGGATGCCAGGCGCGGATCCAAGGGGGGTGGGGTTAACAGGCCCGGTTTAAAAAAAATGGTATATAGATATTTTTTATATTTTTTTAAAAACAAAAAAATGAAAATGGGGTCCCCTCCCGGCATTCTTCTGACATTCTTTATCTACTTTAACGCATGAAACAATAAAAATATGCAACATTTTACAGTGAAATAAACGATTTTTCGTAAAAACCTGGATATATATCCTCCTACTAGGGGCGGATCCAGCCGGCGGAAAAGGGGGGGGGGGGCAAATCTTGAGAAAATATTTAGCGGCGAATCAGCCAGCCAGCGAATAAGCGGGGGGGGGGGGGAGGAGTTAGGAGCACTTCTTTTTTTGTTCAGGGAGGGGGGGGGGGGTGAGGGCTGGATCCGCCCCTGTAGGAGGCTATATATCCAGGTTACGAAAAATCGTTCATTTCACTGAGAAATGTGCGTGTTTTAGTCGATTTACACGTAAAAGTCAATAAAACAAAGCTGGGGGTGGGTGGAGGGGCGGCTGGGAAAAATACTGCCGATTCGGGGGGGGGGGGACGAGAAATGTCAATGTGGACACTATGTCAACAGTCAACAACAAACAAAATGTTTATTTGTTTTCACTTTCGTTATGTTTGGTGTGAACGTTTTGATTCTCGAACGCCCATGATATTTTATTATTTTTTTACTCTAATTATCATTTGTTACATTAGTTCAAAAATAATAGGCCTATGTTTAAACATATTTGAAAATAAATTTCATAGCTTCTGTACATTGTTTCAGTTTAAGTATTACAATATTTAAAAAATATCGTATTATTTATTATATTATGTATATAACATTAACAAGATGTGGCGAAAATGTTTCTCTTCTTCTTTGTAAACATTCTTATGATATCACGAAAACATTACATGTGGACTGTTTGTAGGATATTTTTTAAACATTTCGAAAAACATTCAAAAAATGTTATTTTAATTGTTTTGTTAAAAACATTTTTGAAATATTTTTTTGTGACATTTGTACAACGTCTAAATGTAAGGATTACAATATTTTTAAAACATTTTTAAAATGTTTTTGTTATGTCATATCTATAACATTTAAAAGATGTTAGAAAAACGTTTCTTTTCTTCTTTGAAAACATTTCTATGATATAAAGAAAACATTTCATGTGGACCGTTTGTAAGATCTTTTTTAAACATTTTGAAAAACATTAAAAAAATGTTATTTTAATTGTTTAGTTTATAACGTTTTTGAAATGTTTTTTGTGACATTTGTACAACGTCTAAATGTAAGGATTACAACATTTTAATAACATTCTCAAAATGTTCTGCTTATATCATATCAATGACATTCTAAAGATGTTAGAAAAACGTTTCTTTTCTTCTTTGAAAACATTTCTATGATATAAAGAAAACATTTCATGTGGACCGTTTGTAACATCTTTTTTAAACATTTTGAAAAACATTAAAAAAATGTTATTTTAATTGTTTAGCTTATAACGTTTTTGAAATGTTTTTTTGTGACATTTGTACAACGTCTTAATGTAAGGATTACAACATTTTAACAACATTCTTAAAATGTTCTGCTTATATCATATCAATGAAATTCTAAAGATGTTAGAAAAACGTTTCTTTTCTTCTTTGAAAACATTTCTATGATATAAAAAAAACATTTCATGTGGACCGTTTGTAAGATCTTTTTTAAACATTTTGAAAAACATTCAAAAAATGTTATTTTAATTGTTTAGTTTATAACGTTTTTGAAATGTTTTTTGTGACATTTGTACAACGTCTGAATGTAAGGATTACAACATTTTAACAACATTTTTAAAATGTTCTTTTTATATCATATCAATTACATTTAAAAGATGTTGTAAAAACGTTTCTCTTCTTTTTTGAAAACATTATTATGATATCACGAAAACATTACATGTGGACTGTTTGTAAGATGTTTTTTAAACATTTTGAAAAACATTCAAAAAATGTTATTTTAATTGTTTAGTTTATAACGTTTTTGAAATGTTTTTTGTGACATTTGTACAACGTCTAAATGTAAGGATTACAATATTTTTAAAACATTTTTAAAATGTTTTTGTTATATCATATCTATAACATTTAAAAGATGTTAGAAAAACGTTTCTTTTCTTCTTTGAAAACATTTCTATGATATAAAGAAAACATTTCATGTGGACCGTTTGTAAGATCTTTTTTAAACATTTTGAAAAACATTAACAAAATGTTATTTTAATTGTTTAGTTTATAACGTTTTTGAAATGTTTTTTTGTGACATTTGTACAACGTCTAAATGTAAGGATTACAACAATTTAATAACATTCTCAAAATGTTCTGCTTATATCATATCAATGACATTCTAAAGATGTTAGAAAAACGTTTCTTTTTTTCTTTGAAAACATTTCTATGATATAAAGAAAACATTTCATGTGGACCGTTTGTAAGATCTTTTTTAAACATTTTGAAAAACATTCAAAAAATGTTATTTTAATTGTTTAGTTTATAACGTTTTTGAAATGTTTTTTGTGACATTTGTACAACGTCTGAATGTAAGGATTACAACATTTTAACAACATTTTTAAAATGTTCTTTTTATATCATATCAATTACATTTAAAAGATGTTGTAAAAACGTTTCTCTTCTTTTTTGAAAACATTATTATGATATCACGAAAACATTACATTTGGACTGTTTGTAAGATGTTTTTTAAACATTTTGAAAAACATTCAAAAAATGTTATTTTAATTGTTTTGTTAAAAACATTTTTGAAATGTTTTTTTGGTGACATTTGTACAACGTCTAAATGTAAGGATTACAATATTTTTAAAACATTTTTAAAATGTTTTTGTTATATCATATCTATAACATTTAAAAGATGTTAGAAAAACGTTTCTTTTCTTCTTTGAAAACATTTCTATGATATAAAGAAAACATTTCATGTGGACCGTTTGTAAGATCTTTTTTAAACATTTTGAAAAACATTAACAAAATGTTATTTTAATTGTTTAGTTTATAACGTTTTTGAAATGTTTTTTTGTGACATTTGTACAACGTCTAAATGTAAGGATTACAACATTTTAATAACATTCTCAAAATGTTCTGCTTATATCATATCAATGACATTCTAAAGATGTTAGAAAAACGTTTCTTTTCTTCTTTGAAAACATTTCTATGATATCACGAAAACATTACATTTGGACTGTTTGTAAGATGTTTTTTAAACATTTTGAAAAACATTCAAAAAATGTTATTTTAATTGTTTTGTTAAAAACATTTTTGAAATGTTTTTTGGTGACATTTGTACAACGTCTAAATGTAAGGATTACAATATTTTTAAAACATTTTTAAAATGTTTTTGTTATATCATATCTATAACATTTAAAAGATGTTAGAAAAACGTTTCTTTTCTTCTTTGAAAACATTTCTATGATATAAAGAAAACATTTCATGTGGACCGTTTGTAAGATCTTTTTTAAACATTTTGAAAAACATTAACAAAATGTTATTTTAATTGTTTAGTTTATAACGTTTTTGAAATGTTTTTTGTGACATTTGTACAACGTCTAAATGTAAGGATTACAACATTTTAATAACATTCTCAAAATGTTCTGCTTATATCATATCAATGACATTCTAAAGATGTTAGAAAAACGTTTCTTTTCTTCTTTGAAAACATTTCTATGATATAAAGAAAACATTTCATGTGGACCGTTTGTAAGATCTTTTTTAAACATTTTGAAAAACATTCAAAAAATGTTATTTTAATTGTTTAGTTTATAACGTTTTTGAAATGTTTTTTGTGACATTTGTACAACGTCTGAATGTAAGGATTACAACATTTTAACAACATTTTTAAAATGTTCTTTTTATATCATATCAATTACATTTAAAAGATGTTGTAAAAACGTTTCTCTTCTTTTTTGAAAACATTATTATGATATCACGAAAACATTACATTTGGACTGTTTGTAAGATGTTTTTTAAACATTTTGAAAAACATTCAAAAAATGTTATTTTAATTGTTTTGTTAAAAACATTTTTGAAATGTTTTTTGGTGACATTTGTACAACGTCTAAATGTAAGGATTACAATATTTTTAAAACATTTTTAAAATGTTTTTGTTATATCATATCTATAACATTTAAAAGATGTTAGAAAAACGTTTCTTTTCTTCTTTGAAAACATTTCTATGATATAAAGAAAACATTTCATGTGGACCGTTTGTAAGATCTTTTTTAAACATTTTGACAAACATTAACAAAATGTTATTTTAATTGTTTAGTTTATAACGTTTTTGAAATGTTTTTTTGTGACATTTGTACAACGTCGAAATGTAAGGATTACAACATTTTAATAACATTCTCAAAATGTTCTGCTTATATCATATCAATGACATTCTAAAGATGTTAGAAAAACGTTTCTTTTCTTCTTTGAAAACATTTCTATGATATAAAAAAAACATTTCATGTGGACCGTTTGTAAGATCTTTTTTAAACATTTTGAAAAACATTCAAAAAATGTTATTTTAATTGTTTAGTTTATAACGTTTTTGAAATGTCTTTTGTGACATTTGTACAACGTCTGAATGTAAGGATTACAACATTTTAACAACATTTTTAAAATGTTCTTTTTATATCATATCAATTACATTTAAAAGATGTTGTAAAAACGTTTCTCTTCTTTTTTGAAAACATTATTATGATATCACGAAAACATTACATGTGGACTGTTTGTAAGATGTTTTTTAAACATTTTGAAAAACATTCAAAAAATGTTATTTTAATTGTTTTGTTAAAAACATTTTTGAAATGTTTTTTGGTGACATTTGTACAACGTCTAAATGTAAGGATTACAATATTTTTAAAACATTTTTAAAATGTTTTTGTTATATCATATCTATAACATTTAAAAGATGTTAGAAAAACGTTTCTTTTCTTCTTTGAAAACATTTCTATGATATAAAGAAAACATTTCATGTGGACCGTTTGTAAGATCTTTTTTAAACATTTTGAAAAACATTAACAAAATGTTATTTCAATTGTTTAGTTTATAACGTTTTTGAAATGTTTTTTTGTGACATTTGTACAACGTCTAAATGTAAGGATTACAACATTTTAATAACATTCTCAAAATGTTCTGCTTATATCATATCAATGACATTCTAAAGATGTTAGAAAAACGTTTTTTTTTCTTCTTTGAAAACATTTCTATGATATAAAGAAAACATTTCATGTGGACCGTTTGTAAGATCTTTTTTAAACATTTTGAAAAACATTAAAAAAATGTTATTTTAATTGTTTAGTTTATAACGTTTTTGAAATGTTTTTTGTGACATTTGTACAACGTCTAAATGTAAGGATTACAACATTTTAATAACATTCTCAAAATGTTCTGCTTATATCATATCAATGACATTTAAAAGATGTTGTAAAAACGTTTCTCTTCTTTTTTGAAAACATTATTATGATATCACGAAAACATTACATGTGGACTGTTTGTAAGATGTTTTTTAACATTTTGAAAAACATTCAAAAAATGTTATTTTAATTGTTTTGTTAAAAACATTTTTGAAATGTTTTTTGGTGACATTTGTACAACGTCTAAATGTAAGGATCACAATATTTTTAAAACATTTTTAAAATGTTTTTGTTATATCATATCTATAACATTTAAAAAATGTTCTGAAAACGTTTCTTTGCTTCCTTCAAAACGTTGTTATGATATTATAAAAACATTTCATGTGGACTGTTTGTAAGATCTTTTTTAAACATTCTACAATAATGTTCAAAAGATGTTTTTAAAACATGTCCCGAAAATCATCGGAATTGGTACATTAAAAAAATGTTTTTATAATGTTTAACATAATAGCAATAATGTTTTATAAATGTTATAATGACATTTTAAAGAAATGTTCTCTTTAAGACATTCTCAAGACCTTTTGAAAATGTTATGATAACGTTATGTGTTAGCTGGGTCCTAATGGACTAGACAAGTTGATGTCTCCGGAATGTAAGCTGGGTTTCGATCATTCGAAGGTACCGTGTTTTGGTTTAGGCTTATGTTTAAAACAGATAGCCTGGCGTCTCTCAGAGACTAACAGACTATTACAAAATGAGCCGATTTCTTCAGAAACTATTATTGGATTTGAAAATTCGAAGGAAACGTGTTTGGGGTTATATCTAGAACTGATGGCATGGCCAGTGATTCAAAAGGCACCGAAATAATATGTGCCCGCAGGAACAGGACTCCCAGTTCAAACCAGGTTCAGAATCCATAGTGCGGGTCCAGGATCTCCGTGCTGCCTTGGTTTACGTTGATTCGGGCAGCATTACTGAAGAACACCAAGATGGATTTCAGTTAGTTAAGACCAGAACAACTTCGTTAGCTCACTGCAAGAACAACGATCATGATGAAGATGGTCGTTACTGCCTATTAATAAATGGCTCTTACGGCATTCTTGCGGGCATGCAGCCGACGAATCGATGTCATTTGAGAGATTTTTTACTTCTGACTTTGGCAGGTTTTATTTTTCTAGTTTCATGTCAGATATATCGTGGCATCACTGAAAGGCATAAACGATTACATTATTTGCAGTGACGAGGTTTTAAAGATTTCTTGAGTGGCGGTTTTCCAATGCTCCTGATGTCACAATTTTATTATGCCATCTCTTAAGAATTTAAGAACATAATACCATCTCTTAAATAAACATATATTTCATTTTTGATCTCTTTATTTTTATCTCTAATAGCTGTGATGTTAAATAAATTAATTTTTTTGGGCAATCCAGCCCCTGTATATTGGCAAAGTTAAACATCTAAGTTACATTTAACTTTTTCTTGTCGAGCTCAGCTCAGAGTTTTCACCATTTTTGCTCAAGGTTTCCCCCATCGTCATTGTGTATTTTGTTTTTTTATAACGATTTTTCAAAATATTGGTATATATATAGATGTCTTGGTGTCAAATACATTTAAATTCATTTTATGACTAATCACCAGAGCGAGGTGTTATGTGATTGTTGATAAGGAAAATGAAATTGCAACTCATGCTTTTTGCAATGACGACCTTTCGTCATTGCCTTGTTTTCGTTCACATTCTTCTTATTAATATTCTTCGTTCTTCTTCTTCTTCTTCTTCTTGTCGTCCGGAATCCCATTCGCTTTGCACGTAGTGCTTGTTATTCCTATCCAGGTCCTTTTCTCTTGCTCGATTCCTTTCAAACTTCCTAGGCGTAATCTCTGATATCCAATCTAGGTCACCTACTTTTTCGTTTTCTGAAATCACTCATGCGTAAACGTCCAGGCGCCATTTTGTCCGTTTCTTGTCCATGTTAAGGCCTTTCTATCTTCCTTCCTATCTCCACTATCATGGATCCTACATATTTCTAACAGATAGTCTAAGAGATGTTCTTTAATCTGCGACGGGTAACCTGCCCTTCAAAATGCCATCTTCATACTCAAAATTCAAATCTAAAACCGACTCCGTCAAAAATCTCTCAAATTCTTGAAAAATGGACCCCTAAATAATCTAAAACTGCCAGAACTTTCTCATATAAATTCCGTTTTGTATTTAAATCTCACAGTATCTTTATCTCATAATTGCACATAGCCATGCCAAATTTCACGCTCCAATGGCTTTGCACAACATAAATAGCGCCCTCTAAAGTTCTAGGAATTGGCTTTCTCTCTGTGGCCGTATCTCCATAATGGCTTGGCAAACCCGTACCCTTTTTTGGATTTAGATACTTGAAGATATGCCCTTTCCAGCCATATACAAAATTATATACCCTATCACTGACCAAATTTGAGAAAATTGCCCTCCAAATTCGCCATTTTCAAAAAAATAGAGAAATAACTTCAACTTGCTCTAAACCGGCGATCTTTATACCTACATCAATGAAACTTGGCAGACACATGTATCCATATACGTGACAACTGTCTGCTAAGTTTAGTAAATTGTAATGCCCTCTTCGCCAAGTTATCGCCAAAAATGATGAATTTACTATGCTTTACGTACTAGCGCGTTTGATGCGTGCAGTACGTTTTGCGCAGATGACAATGGTTTCAAACTGACCACACTGAAGTGCCCTTTCGAATGATACCAAGTATGGTATATGTTCACGCAGAAAATTGTGAGTAAATTGCATTTGAACAAGGATCACTATACGAATTCCGCCGAGTTTCCGCCCTATTATAACACGTTTCGGCCATGACGTCATTTTTTAAGACTGTTATTTAGTCGTGTTAGTATGGGCGGCCGTTCGTGCCAAAGCACGCGTCGCAACATGTTCATCATGCACCAAGTCCTATTGGTTTTGCACGCAGTGCTTGCGAGCCCTTTCTAGATCCCTTCCTCTACTCCAATTCCCTTCAAAATTCGTAGGCTTAGTCCCCAGAAATCCCTCAAGGTCACTATAGTCTTCGTTCTCCTGAAACCCTCATGCGTTACCGTCGAGGCACCATTTTTTCCGTTTCGGGCCGTTTTGATGACCTTTCTTTCGCCCTAACTATCTCCACTATCACAGAAGCTACAGACTTCTTACATATTGCTCTGGATAGTCCGAGAGTAGCTCCTTCGTTTGACACGTAGAAACATGGCGTCATTGCACGCACATCGTTGTGACACGATTGCATTTCTAGTGTTTATAATGTATTTGTTATTAAGTAGTGGTAAGGTATGGTATTTATTTTCCAGTTGAGAATATATTCAGCTGTATGTCTATTTTTAATGTAATAAACACTGCACAGAAACTTAACTTGCTTTCTTCGCTTTTCTTCACGGACGTTGGTTTGTCTCAAGTACAATTTATCACAAAACAATAGACACCAATATTGACGAAAAATTACCTATATCAGGTCTTGATTAGCTCCATGTCAACCCTTTTACACCAGTATAGATCAATATTGCAAGGGAAACAGTTACATCATCTGGAAGCCTCGGGTATTTCTATCTAATGATAAATACAATTTTGCACAGTGAGATTATTATGTGGCATACAAAGAAGAGACTGAATCCTTCAAAATACAAGTCTTCCTTATTCATACGCTACTGATTAAAATTGAAAATGTATGCATAAAAAGTTAATTGGACTTGGAATGCGTTAGTTAATTAGTAACTGCGGTAATGAACTGAAGTCAATCATATTTATAAAACTCGCTCCTAGATCATAATCAAATGATTGGTCAGCCACGATATGTAAAATTGATTTACTGAGACTATCATACGTTTTCTCATGAAAGATCGTGCCATGGTTGCCAGTACTATCATACATTATTAAATACACGATGCACAGCAGTGCGTATGGAGGTCAGTTACTTGTTAACGTGTTTAGAGGTAATGTGCGCGCTAAGGTAAGACTAAAAACGTTGGATCAGACGGGGAGGTCATATGACAAGGATCTAGGAATACGTTGTCTCAAAAAAGCCATTCTTTAGACGTATAACTATTTATCAACGGAAAGCTTATGAGCTTATGGAAACAATTATTATTATACTAAATTATGTCGTAATTTACTACAAAAACACGAATTTTTCATCATGTCCTTTGAATAACATGAAGATGAACCAAACAATAAGAAAGTATAATGTTGCTTATTACATAAACCTGATGAAAGAAAGTATACACTAGGTGAAAGAAATCAATGAAAGCTAACACAATATGTAAATAAAAATTCGATCGCTATTGCCGGGCCTCATTCGTGCTCAAATCATAATGACCATCAAAATCATATCAAATCAAACATCGCTCAGTGTTTGTTTCGTTTAGTGGTCAGTGGAGACTTCTTCAAGCAAATTCCACAATTAACATTCTTTGTGTAAACATGATATTTTAAGCCCTTTTTTCGGATCCAGGGGGGGGGGGCGCAGGGGTCACGTCCCCCCCCCCCCCCGGCCAATAAAAATATGATAAAATCAGCCCTAAATTCGCCCAAAATGTACTGAAAAACAGGGACGTGCCCCCCAGGCCATATTAAAAAAATATATAAAAAAATTGGTGGAGTGAAAATGCAAGGCGCCCGTAAGGGTGTCGGCCGGGTGCCGGCTGGGTGCCGGCCGGTAAGCTTACGGGTTTCGTCCGATGAACAGGTGCACCTAATGTCGTCACGGTTACGGCGCCCGGCTGGGTGCCGTGCGGTACACTGTACTATGTGCTTTGACATCCGCGCCTCCTGTATTTAAAGCTGCGTTGTACAATGAGAATTGAGGGGCCCGTACGGAGCCCGCATGGTGTCCCATGGGACTTAACGGGCTTTCTACGGCCAAACGGTCAGATGAAAACGCCGGGAGGATTGGGAGCAGGGGCGTCTCCAAAGAGGGGGGGTGGGGATGCAACTTCCCCCCGCCCCGCCCCCACCTGTCAGGATATTGTCGGTAAAATTGCGCTGCCGTCGGGAAAAAAGAGCTAAACAAATCAGAGGTTTAACATTTTTGGGGAAACTAAATTCAAACAAGAATTAAGAGTCAACAACGGTACAATGAACGTCTTGCTATTTTGATGAAACGCCCAAAATACCGGGCTTTGCGCGGGAAGGGAAATCTTCATTTAGACGAGTCGAGAACGATACAACGAATCGTCTTCTTTCTCTAATAATTTAAGGAAACGTCTAAGCTTCCGCGATTCGCGCGGGAGGGGCGAAAAGTGAATTCAGATAAGGATTAAGAGTCGAGAATAGTACCACGAATCGTTTGCTTTCTCTCATAATTTAAGGAAACGTCAAAGCCTCCACGCTTCGCGCGAGAGGGGGAAATTGAATTCAGATAAATAGGGCTTATTAAGAGTCGAAAACTGTACAACGAATCGTCTGCTTTTTCTCATAATTTAATGAAACGTCAAAATTTCCGCGCTTCGCACGGGAGGGGGGAAACATCATTCAGATAAGGATTAAAGGGTCGAGAACAGTACACCGAATCGTCTGCTTTTTCTCGTAATTTAATGAAACGTCAAAGCTTCCGCGCTTTGCGCGAGAGGGGGAGAAACTGAATCCAGACAAGGATTAACAGTCGAGAACGGTACAGCAAATCGTCTTCTTTTTATAAAAATTTAATGAAACGTCAAAACTTCCGCGCTTTGCGCGGAGTGGAGAACTGATTTCAGATAAGGATTAAGAGTCGAGAACAGTACACCGAATCGTCTGCTTTTCTCATAATTTAATGAAACGTCAAAGCTTCTGCGCTTTGCGCGGGGGGGGGGGGAGAGAAACTGAATTCAGACAAGGATTAACAGTCGAGAACGGTACAGCAAATCATCTGCTTTTTCCCATAATTTAATGAAACGTCAAAGCTTTCGCGCGGGATGGGAGGGGGGGGGGGGACTTAATTCAGACAAGGATTAACAGTCGAGAATAGTACAATAAATCTCTGAAATAATTCGTATATTCATGTCGTCGAGGAAAATGACCATTTGCGCATACGCAAGTACTATAGATAGTCCATAGGAAAAACAATTTAGCCTTCGGCCCCGGGTTTATAGGGTTAAAGTTGTAGATATTGGGACATTTAATTTTGTTGGTAATTGGTGGCTAGTTTTGTCAGTAATTGTTGGCCTCTACACCCCCCCCCCCCTCCCCATTGAAAAAGGTCTAGCGACGCCCCTGATTGGGAGCAGCGAACTCAGCACCACGGCACCCGTACAGCTGGTGAAAAAATGTGCCGGCGCCCGTAGGAACTGTACGGGAGCCGGACGCGCACCAGCCGAGAACTCCGAAAATTTCTGTTTTTACTCGCCGTACGGGCCCCGGAGTGTAAATGTTTAATGCCTGGATTACATTTGCCCCGGGCGCCGTACTATAAATTAGTCTACGATTTTTCGTAAATAATCGTAGGAGGCTACGGGCTATGATGTTTGTGTTTACATTATCTACGAGCATCGTGCCATTTCTTGTATTGGCCCTCGGGGGCAGGCTGGGGCAAATCCGTACAGAGGCTGCTCGGAGATTGTACGGAAATCGTGCAATTTGAATGCAGTAGCCGTGCAGTCTCCGCAGCTTCCGCACGGAAATCGTACGAAGCCCGTGCAGCTTCCGTGCAAAGGTTGCGCGGAGAAGGCGCGGGATGACTGCTCAATATCACGGATACTGCACGGGCAGCGAGCAGCAACCTTGCGATAGCTGTGCAATGGCCGTGCGAATGCCTCACGAGTCTACAATCTCTGTACGATTTTTTTTTGCCCCCATGTTCACCGAAAATTCCTACGTTTGCTCCGCAATCAGTGCGAGGCCTCCGGGCGATGCCCGTGCGGGGATTGTGCAATGCCACCTACGACATGTATACGGGCTACGGGCTTACGATTTTTTTCAAATTTGTTTAACTTCTCGCGAAACAAAATCGTAAAGGCTGCGGAGCCCGTGAATCCGTACGAAAATCTTACGGCCGGCTCCTGCCTCCGCACACAGGCCGCACGGAAAAGGGGATACGGGCAGGATACGGGCTCCGTAGACTAATCGCAGGCCAAATGTAATCCACGCATTGAGCCCCATATGAATACATCATTTCGGTTTCGATATGTATGATATATTGCTAAAGTGAACGGGTAACGTTGTTGAAGGTTGATGACAAAAACTGCCCAATTTTGTATGAAATGTTACTTATTATCTTCCTTTTATTGTACTTCTATCAGGCAACATATACTGACAAATTCTCAAACCACAAAGTTATTTATGGTATTTTTTGAAGGCGTCAATGTGTAATTCCATCCTACAGAAAATTCTCCCGACCAATTTTTATATAATCCACCTCGTTTACCTGAAAATAAGACATAAACCAGGCTTCTTAAAATCTGCCAACAGTTAAATGTTTGGAATAGTATATAGAGCCAATTCATTGCTTTGTGACGATTTACTTTCACCTAAATTTGAATATAGTTGGGAGAATTCAGGAATCGATCAGATCAGTTTTCCTGGATTTTTAAATTAAAAATGGTCTGTTTTCAATCAAAATTTCAAAATATCTTTAATGATAAATCTAGCGTTGTATTCACTACCTTAGCACCATTTTCTCTCATCTAAACAATGTTACCAAGGCCATTTAAGAACGGTTGCGCCACAATTTGTACTTTGGCATTCCAGTAAAATATTAACTAATTTCATATTAACAACGGCAATAAACATAAGACAATCATATTGACACGCTATGTATTCGGGGCGTCGCTAGACCTTTTTCAGTTTGGGGGGGGGGGGGGTAGGGGTTGTGTAGAAGCCACCGATTACCGACAAAACTAGCTACCAATTAACGACAAATACGTTAATGCCAATGTGCCAATGTCTACAATTTTACTCCAGAAACCCGGGGCCGGGGGCTAATTTTCCTACGTACTATTTATACCTGCGCATGCACATATGGTCATTTTCCTTGACCTCATCAATACACGGTTAATTTTATCAAGACTAGTCAGCATCGTAGCTTTATAAATAAATGTGCTTTCGCTTTATGCAACTATTCGGTGTGGCGTGATCGTCAAGACCCTTGCCTGAAGACCAATGTTCCAGGTTCGAAGGTCGCTGCTACCAATCCCTTTTTTTCTTTTGCTGATATTATAGTAAGGTTGACAATGACAATTGACAATGATTTTTAATGATTGCTGGTAAAACTTCGAGAAAATACAAATATGATAGTCGTCGTAGCGGACAAAAAGTCACAGTTCGTATGAAAAAATAATTCGCCGGCCGACCGACATTATACATCTCACCGAATTCATCGACCGAGAATAGGGACTTTTAGATTTGCACGACGAGAACGTGTCGAGAACGACAGCAACATTTCTCTCCGTATCTTTCTTGCTTCCTCGACGAGATGACTCCACCCAACAACCCCCTCTCTCTCTCTTAATCCCACCCTCCTCTCTCATGCTCTTATCCTCCCCCTCTTTCTTTCTCTCTCTCTCTCTCTCTCTCTCCTTTCTTGCATCCCCCATTTCTTCTGTTCCATTTTTCAATATGACATTTTTTTCAATATGACGTGGCCCCGGAAGTTAAGGGGTTTAAGTCATTTAATTACGATCAGATGAGCATATTTTGATACCTTACTTGTGACACTGGCAGGTCTCTAATTGGCGGGGGTCCAAAGGGCTGAGCCCCATGAAGCCCAGGGATTTTAGGCATTTAATTACGTTTAGATGAGCATCCAGTGGTCGCCTTAGGGCCCTTGGTGGGTCCAGGGGGTAGAGCCCCCGGAAACCCAGTGGTTTAAGGTATATAATTAAGGTCAGATGAGCATCCAGGGGCCCGCCTAAGGGCCCTTGGTGTGGTCCACGGGGCGGAACCCCCCGTAAGCTTAGGGGTTTTAGGCATTTAATTACGGTCAGATTAGCATATTTTGATACCTCATTTCTCTCTTTCTTTCTTTTTTTCTTAAACATACTTTTTTTTTAAGTAAGGGGGGAGGGGCTCGAGCCCCCCGAACTCCGCCGTCTGACCCTGACATGAAGGCTCATAAAAACTCTTTTTTTTTTGGCCTGACTGTAAATTTTGGGATTTGCAATTTTCCAACAAATGCATAAAAGAAGAATAATTTACAAAATAAATTGAGACAAAATCCCTGAAAATCATGTCATTTCAGCAACATTTGTAAATCACTGGTATCGAATTAGAAATAAACCACTTTGAATTTTATTTGTGGGACAACTGCCCCCCCCCCCTATCAGTACGCCAGTGTTCACGGTCTGATGTATTCTCACCCCTATAATTAAAAAAAAAACACGCGCTTTCCCCAACCTCTCACAATATTTCCACTATATGCGCGTATCGCTATTATAAAATGATTTTTATTCAATTCATGTTTTATCATTTGTTATTTTCTTTTGGTAAAAAAAAAGAAAGATAATTTTTACTCCCTTACTGCTTTTTTTTTTTCGGGGGGTGAAAATGCGTTCAGGGTCTGATGTATTCTCACCCTATAATTTAAAAAAAAACACGCGCTTTCCCATCCTCTCACAATATTTCCACTATATAAGCGTATCGCTATTATAAAATGATTTTTATTCAATTCATGTTTTATCATTTGTTATTTTCTTTTGGTAAAAAAAAAAGAAAGATAATTTTTACTCCCTTACTGCTTTTTTTTTTTTCGGGGGGTGAAAATGCGTTCAGGGTCTGATGTATTCTCACCCTATAATTTAAAAAAAAACACGCGCTTTCCCATCCTCTCACAATATTTCCACTATATAAGCGTATCGCTATTATAAAATGATTTTTATTCAATTCATGTTTTATCATTTGTTATTTTCTTTTGGTAAAAAAAAGAAAGATAATTTTTACTCCCTTACTGCTGTTTTTTTTTTCGGGGGGTGAAAATGCGTTTGAGCCCCCCCCCCCCCCCCCCCAGCACCCCCCCCCCCCCCCCCCCCTCCACCCCAGACACTTTTTTGATTGGGGCGACCGGTTATATGGGACTTTTATAATCTCGGTTAATATAATTGCTGTTTGCGTTCCTTATGAAGAAGCCATTAGGGACTTTAAGATTGAGTGGACGAGAACACGGCGAACGCCGACTGATCATGCGTGTCAACGTACTTAACTGCCCATGTTGACTACAATTAGAAATCTTTTAGAATGCACTCGACGATGTACATGCATGCAGGAAGTAACACTATGAACATCACGGACAAAGAAAGAGGACACAATATACAGTTCCTCATTCTACTATCAACAAAAAAACATATCCCTTCACTGCTATTATGTAAAAATGTGTAGAACAGGTGAATAATATGCATGTGACACCTGTTCTACACATTTTTACATAATAGCAGGGAAGGGATGTTCCTTTAATTGTCTACCTGAGGAACTGTATATTTTATGCACACGCGGCATACTGGTACCTTGAGCATGTAAAGGCGCTATATCAATATCAATATGTATGTATGTATGTACTAGATTTAGGAAAATCAAGGTTGACGCATTCTCGATCGCCGACTGAGACGACGTAACGCATGCGCACTGCCTTAAAATGACGTCACACGTTGCAGTCAAAGCTGTCGACATGCAAACCTAGAAGTCCCTTATTGCCATCAGGGATTGCCACACACACCGTCCCCGTTGGCAAACCGCTGTATATCTTTGCGTGGGTGAATTGGACTTTGTTCCCCTTCGCCATTCGCTTTCTTTATGGACTCGAGAATCATTGCCATATCGCTCTGTATGCTGTTGTATAAAATATAACGTTTCGTCTTTCACGTCTGGCAAAGAAAATAGCATACATATCATAATCATAACTTCTGAGTCATGGCAGAAAGTAGCATTGCAGGTTCAGGTATGTTGATTTATATTGATGATATAAGCAAATAGCGAAAATTGTTAATTTCTAACTATCCATTATTTGTATCTTCATGTCCACGAGTATTAGACATTTTTTCAGAATCACCGGACTGTGGATCACGTATGGTTATGATGCTAAAGTCAAAACAATATGTTAGATTTTCACAGTTGTGTATTCCAACACATGAAAATCATTTGACCAAAAAGTTAAATCATTAGATGAATAAGCTTTGCTTGTTGTAATAAATGTGGTTATAATATTACCTTCAAGGCGGAGTGGATGTTTTATATGAATGTTGGTCATTGTTGTCATCTTTTGAGATATAAGACCATGTGAAAGCATAAAATATTCCTTGAGTGACTGATTTCAACCAAATATCAGTAGACTACCTGGAATAGCTAGAATCTAAATTAGGGTTGACTCCCTTAGTAAAAACTGTTTTTGTCGCTGTAATGTAGTCGTATCTCTCCCTGCAAACCATTAAATCCTGCGTGATAATTGAACGCTATTTCCAACTCTAGAAGCAATCAACTTCTGCTTTTTTTTCAACGTGTAAGGTATCAAACTTGCTAAGCTCATTGTGCATGTTGTTATCCATTAACATTGTACACATTAAAAAAAAACTCATTGTAAGGGACGGCTATATTAAACGGGAGCATCGACAAAATAAGACATTGTGGAAAAAAGCACCCAGGTGCTCTTTATAATTTATAATGTCAGTGGAATTAATGTCATTTATGGTGCTTGGTAAAAATAAGGCACTGTCCAGCAGCCTTTTCATTCTAGAAGCAGATTTTCATTATACAAAGGCGAATAAAACAAATATTGTCACATTGGTTCTTTGTACTACTTTACATTTCATTTAGCAGAAGTATCACCGAATATTGTGCATGACGAGGAATCAAAGACCTTAACTGTAAGCCACGTTGGCACACTCCATGTTGGGAATGTAGACAAAGTCCAAGTGGGAGACACTCATCATCATCATCATCATCATCACAATCATGTATCGGAAAGCGTCCAGGATCAAGAGGAATGTTATGGATCTACCAGTTACCAAGGTGAATTCATGTTTAGCATCGTTCTTTCAAATGAAGATTTAGATTCATAGCGATTTATTTTTATTTTTTTAGTAGCTTAATATAATTGATTTTATAATAATAATTATAATATCAAAAAGATATATATGCAATTTCGTCTTTCTTTCATCAAAAACTAAAGTTTATAAAAAGTTATGTTTTGGCGCCATTCATTGTTTAATACGGATCTGGGAATGTTTCATTCTGAGAACTTTCTTTCTCTTGGAAAATACTTACGATCCTGAGCTTAAAAGAATAATTAACGATTTAGAGTATTAATAATTCTTTAAAATTGTATTCATTTTTTAATGAAGCTTCAAGGAAAAAAAGCTAGAACTTTTGTTTCCTATTATATTCATAGTTAAATACGAGTTCATAATGAAAAAATCCTATCTGTTTCAGAGATGGAAGTGGATACTAACATTAAGCCCATAAATGAACCCGTGACAACAGGACAAGATGGGGCTGGTGCTATTGACGCTTATCTTAAGATTCTGCAGTGCCTTCAGAAAGTGATCTCAACTTGTCACGACCCGGGAAAATCACAAATAAACGGAGAAATGTGCACCGAGTTAGTAACCTGTTCAAGCATCAAGGTCGCAAAGGATCTGTTTACCAAAACACAAAGGTTGGGTTTGACTCGGTGCGCCTCTACGATATTGTCATGATCGAGATAGGGGAGGCTCTGGGAGACAACGAGAATCTGATGACACTTGGAATACATCTTGGCTTCACACATTCCAAGGTGGAAATGTTTCTTGCTACAAATCGAGCTGATGGCAATGTGTCTCCCAAAGGCACCACTAATATGCTATTTGCATGGAGTAATCAGACTCCCAGCGCGAAACAAGTGGAGGAGCTTCGTGATGCATTGGTGAAAGCCGATTTGAGGCACGTTGCCGATGAACACCTGTGATTTCCAATGAAATTCTTATATCCTTGTCCACTCCTTCGTCACCTCTCTTTTTGATTTTTGTAACCGTCTCCTCATCAATCTCCCCAATAAAGAAATCGCCAAGCTTCAGCGAATTCAAAATTCAGCTGCCAGACTAGTTTCCAAATTATCAAGGCAAGAGCACATCACTCCCACTCTACATGAACTCTATAAGCTGCCCGTCTCCCAGAGAATCCAGTACAAAATCATCATTTTAACTTTCAAAGCACTTCATAAACTCTGTCCCAGCTACATATCTGAACTTGTTACACCTTACATACCCACTCGATCCCTCCGTTCTGCATCTCAACACCTCATTGAACCCCCGAAAGACAGGACCAAGTCATACGGATCCAGAAGATTCTCATCTGCAGCTTCGCATCTCTGGAACTCTCTCCCCACTACCTTCCGAACCATCACAGACTTAACTTTCTTTAAATCTTAACTGAAAACCTACTTGTTTACAAACGCTTTCTAATGTGATTTAAACTGTATCATTGTATTTATCAACATTTAATTAGATTACTGTACTTTTACATAATTTGCCTTCATTTCTCTGTAATTGAATAATAATGATTGATTATTATCAATCTTGTCCTTATTTTGATATTTCTTTAGTTCATGAATTAGTAGTTATGTGTAATTTTGTTGTTTTAATATTGTAAAGTGCATTGTTATTTTCTCTGAGGATAAAATGTGCTATAGAAGCCTAGGTTATTATTATTATTATTATTATTATTATTATTATTATTATTTAAAGGTACCGTGTTTGGGGGGGTAAGGCTATGTTTAAAACAGATAGCCTGGCGCCTCTCAGAGCTAACAGACTATTACAAAATGAGCCGATTTCTCCAGATTTGAAAATTCGAAGGAACCTTGTTTTGGGTTATATCTAGAACTAATGGCATGGCCAGTGATTCAAAAGGCACCAAAATAATATGCAAGAACAAGACTCTCAGATCGAATCAGGTTCAGAATCCAGGACGCGTGTTCAGGATCTCCGTGCAGCATTTCTGAAGAGCACCTAGATGGATTTCAGTTAGTTAAGACCAGAACAACTTGGTTAGCAGCCTGCAAGAACAATGAAAATGATGAACATGGCCGTTACTGCCAATTTCAATAAATGGCTCTTACGGCATTCTTGCGGGCGGCATGCAGCCGACGAATCGATGTCATTTGAGAGATTTCTTACTTCTTACTTTGGCAGGTTTGTTTTGTCTAGTTTTATGTCAGATATATCGTGGCATCACTGAAAGGCATAGCCGATTTCATTATTTGAAGTGACGAGGTATTAAAGATTTCTTGAGTGGCGGTTTTCCATTGCTCCTGATGTCACAATTGTATTATGCCATTTGAGAAGAATTTAAGAACATAATGCCATCTTTTAAATAAACAAATATTTTATTTCTTCTTTTTTTGGTCATTTTTATCTGTAATTGCAGTGATGATAAATACAGGACAACTTCTTGCATGTATGCCATAAATTGATTTGTTGGGCTAGCCCCTGAATATTGGCACAGTTAAACATCTAAGTTACTTTTAACTTGTTCTTGTCGAGCTCAGATCAGAGTTTTCACCAATTTCCCAAATCATCCCCATGGCCATTTTTTATTATTTTGTTTTATTAATAATTTTTCGAAATATGTGTATATATATAGAGAGAGATATCTTGGTGTCAAATACTCTTGAATTCATTTGATGACCGAATCATCAGAGCGAAGGGGTTTTTGATTGTCGATAAGGAAAATGAAATTACAACTCGTGTATTGTTACTGAGTAGTGGTATGGTATAGTATTTATTTTCCAGTTCACAATATAAAGAACAATATCAACAAAACAGAAAATTGTTCTTTGTATAAAAAGATTATTTTGAATGTATTTAAACATGCACAAATATTTGATTTGTTTATTTGTGTGAAAATTATTAATAAATAGCTTGTGGAGGGCTCACAAATTGAAGGGGAAAAAATATTTACATATAAAATCGAGAATAAAGTGAATGGCTGGATAGCCCAATCAGCTTTTTTTTATATGACAAAACTGTATACAATTATTTAGCTGTATGTGTACTTTGAATGAAATAAACACTGTACAGAAAAATAACTTGCTCTCTTCGCATTTCTTCACGGGCGTTTGTTTGTCTCACATACAATTTCTTACAAAACAAAAGACAACAATTGACGCAAAATTAACTATTTCATGTCTTGATTAGCTCCATGTCAGACCTTTTAACACCCGTATAGATTAATATTGCAAGGGAAACAGTTACATCATCTGGAAGCCGAGGGTATATCTATCCAATGATAAATACAATTTTGCACAATGAAATTATTAGGCCCTTGTGGCATTCAAAGAGACTGAATTCTTCAACATACAAGGATTCCTCATTCATACGCTACTGATTAAAATTAAAAATCTATGCATAAAAGTGGCGAATTGGACTTTGAATGCGATAGTTGAGTACCTGCAGTAATAAACTAAAGTACGTCAATCATATCTATACAACTCGCTCCTAGATCATAATCAAATGATTGGTCAGCCTATGAAATCGATTTACTGAGACTATCATACGTTTTCTCATGACAAATCGTGCAATGGTTTCCAATACTGCCCTACGATTGTTAAATACACGATGCACAGCAGTGCGTGAGGAGGTCAGTTACTTTTTAACGTGTTTAGAGGTAATGTGCGCGCTGAGGTAAGACTAAAAACGTTGGATCAAAACACTACATGGAGTCTGGCTTTTGCTGTATAAGTTTGTTGCATTTATTTGATTGTTTTTTCATGTATGTTCTTTGAATAAGATAAAGATAAACCACAACAAGAAGAAAGTATAATGTTGCTTATTACATAAAACTGACGAAAGAAAGTATACACTAAGTGAAAGAAATCAATGAAAGTTAACACAATATGTAAATAAAAATTCGATCGCTATTGCCGGGCCTCATTCGTGCTCAGATCACAATGACCATCAAAATCATATCAAATCTAACATCGCTCAGTGTTTGTTTCGTTTATTGGTCAGTGGAGACCTCTTGAAGCAAATTTCAAAACATTCTTTGTTGTTAACATGACATTTTAAGCCTTTTTTTCAGAGGAAATTACTCCTAACACCCGTCTTCTTGAAAGGCATCCGACTGCGTTGTCGGCCGCCAAGTCTGGTTAGCAAGTTCGTAATCCGCGATGGTACATCACGTCGGTAGAATCTACACAATCACGATCAAACATAGTCTACATGTTAACACTTGATTTAATTCAGAAATTACAATAATCAGTGGCGGATCCAGGGGGCACAAGGGGCACGTCCCCCCCCCCCCGCCAATAAAAATATGTTTAAATCAGCCCTAAATTCGCCCAAAATGTACTGAAAAACAGGGACGTGCCCCCCAGGCCAAAACAAAATTATTAAAAATTTGATATTAAACAAATATATTAAAACAAATTGGTGGAAAGAAAATGCAAGGCGCTCGTAAGGGTGTCGGCCGGGTGCCGGCTGGGTGGCGGCCGGTAAGCTTACGGGTTTCGTCCGATGAACAGGTGCACCTAATGCATCATATGGCTCCGTTTAGTCTCATTTCACAACGCCCCCTATCGTCAGAGCCTGGTCAGAGTCAGCAGCCTAACATGTTAGCCTATGGACGTTTTTTTTTTTTAAATCGTTAAAAATTCATTTTGTGTTTAAACGAAAAGCACATCCACCCCGACGTACGTTATCACTAGCTCTTTCATTGGAGCCATCATGTCTCATTGACTTTTGAAAGTTCACCCACCGTAGTTTTTCAAAATAGGTTGGAAGCTCGTCATTGCCTATAATACACATGTGAAACAAGGCTAACTTTGGACTCAGTTTACCAAGCGATTTGAAGATTATAGGTCGAGCACACGAAACATAAAAAGCATGAATTATCATAGATCACTTCTGCCTATTTCATTATGTCCATTTCATCCAACCCCCACCGTAATTTTTCTATTTAGTAAAAGCAAACATTTCGCCGAGTTTAGCAAAAACATGAATATTCATGAACGGTCAGACAATACAGCCTTTTAGTACGTAACGTATAGTGAATGGGAATGGGCGATGATCCGTTGAGGAGGTAGAGGTCAGTGGTTTGTGCTGGCAATGTTCACGCGAGCGAAAATGAGACAATCGGAGCAATATGGGCTCCAGGGGCCCGGCCTGGGTCGTCACGGTCACGGCGCCCGGCTGGCGTCTTATTTTTTCGTACCACGGCGAGGCCAGATTGAGCTCGCGAGGTAAACCTGCGCATGCGCACTCGCAAAGGAAACAAGCGCATGCGCACGTGGAATCCGGTAGGGTGGTTAATAGGATGATAGTAATTATACAAGTCAACCTGTCATCAACTCATCGTCAGCTCAATCAGTAAGGACAGCGTGTTACTAATAGAACTTTGGAGTTGGCGTGAGGGTTCAAATATCGGTTTATTTAGTTTTTTTGCCTTTATAAAATAGTGAGGCAAAGCAATAAATAATCAAAGTCGAATTGTTTGTGACCTCTTTGCAAGCTCTCATAGCTTGTTATGTATGAAAATGGGTTCATACTGGAATCTGGCCTCGCCGTGGTACGAAAAAATAAGACGCGCCCGGCTGGGTGCCGTGCGGTACACTGTACTATGTGCTCTGACATCTTCACCTCCTGTATTTAAAGCTGCGTTGTACAATGAGAATTGAGGGGCCCTTACGGAGCCCGATTGGTGTCCCATGGGCCCATAACCCTAATAAGGCCGCCGCTCGCTGACTTTTTTCTTTCGAGTCTTGCACAACTTTTAAAAGATTTTTTTTGAAAATCGGACCTACGGTTACAAGGTCACGTGACCTTTTGTCTTTGCATGTCAGCCCGAAAATCGTTCATTTTCGTGATTTGTGTACAAAACATATAGAAAAGTCATTTTTCCTAAAAACAGATCAAACATGGGTTATTGGGTCTTGTTTAAAGATTAGGTGGTTGTTTTGGGAGTCAAAATGGTTGAATTGTAGTGAGAAATGAAATAAAACAACAAAAACAATGAAATACATAAGTTAAAAAATCAATGAAATACATAAGAAATTATCAAAACAAGGGATAACATAAGGAATAAGCTGGCTCTTCCAAATTTTGTTGTCGTATTATTATTCAGAATGGTCTAATGAATATATGTAGTGAAAAAGATTGCATAAATATGAATAATATATGATTTATGGGTAAAAATGTGATTTGTATGACTATATTTGCATAAATTACCATAAATATGCAAATGAGTGAATTTTTCAAAAAATTTAATTATCATATCATCCTTCACACTTAATTTGACATGTGTGCAAATTTTTCGCGGCGATTGGCCGCTTCGCGGCCGAGATCTTAAGGGGGGCCATAATGCCCCCCCCCCCGGCCGTACTAAGACCTCAAATAGCCCGGCCTTTTTAGGGTTAACGGGCTTTCTACGGCCAAACGGTCAGATGAAAACGCCGGGAGGATAGGGAGCAGGGGCGTCTCCAAAGGGGGAGGGGGTGGGGATGCAACACCCCCCCTCCCGCCCCCACCTGTCAGGTTATTGTCGGTAAAATAGGGGAAACTAAATTCAAACAAGAATTAAGAGTCAACAACGGTACAATGAATCGTCTTGCTTTCTATATATTTTGATGAAACGCCCAAAATACCGCGCTTTGCGCGGGAAGGGAAAACTTCATTTAGACGAGTCGAGAACGATACAACGAATCGTCTTCTTTCTCTTATAATTTAAGGAAACGTCTAAGCTTCCGCGATTCGCGCGGGAGGGGCGAAAAGTGAATTCAGATAAGGATTAAGAGTCGAGAATAGTACCACGAATCGTTTGCTTTCTCTCGTAATTTAAGGAAACGTCAAAGCCTCCACGCTTCGCGCGAGAGGGGGAAATTGAATTCAGATAAATAGGGCTTATTAAGAGTCGAAAACTGTACAACGAATCGTCTGCTTTCTCTAATAATTTAAGGAAACGTCAAAGCTTCCGCGCTTCGCACGAGAGGGGGAAACTGAATTCAGACGAATGGGGCTTAATAAGAAGTCGAAAACGGTGCAACGAATCGTCTTCTTTCTATAATAATTAAATCAAACGTCTAAGCTTCTCGCGCTTCGCGCGGGAAGGGGAAAACTGAATTCAGACAAGGATTAAGAGTCGAAAACGGTACAACGAATCGTCTGCTTTTTCTCATAATTTAATGAAACGTCAAAGCTTCCGCGCTTTGCGTTAAAGGGTGAAACTGAATTCAGACAATTAGGGCTTATTAAGAGTTGAAAACGGTACGACGAATAGTCTTCTTTCTCTAATAATTTAATGAAACGTCAAAATTTCCGCGCTTCGCACGGGAGGGGGGAAACATCATTCAGATAAGGATTAAAGGGTCGAGAACAGTACACCGAATCGTCTGCTTTTTCTCATAATTTAATGAAACGTCAAAGCTTCCGCGCTTTGCGTGGGAGGGGGAGAAACTGAATCCAGACAAGGATTAACAGTCGAGAACGGTACAGCAAATCGTCTTCTTTTTATAAAAAAATAATGAAACGTCAAAACCTCCGCGGAGGGGAGAACTGAATTCAGATAAGGATTAAGAGTCGAGAACAGTACACCGAATCGTCTGCTTTTCTCATAATTTAATGAAACGTCAAAGCCTTCGCGCTTTGCGCGGGGGGAGAAACTGAATTCAGACAACGATTAACAGTCGAGAACGGTACAAGGAAATCATCTGCTTTTTCCCATAATTTAATGAAACGTCAAAGCTTTCGCGAGGGATGGGAGGGGGGAGGAACTTAATTCAGACAAGGATTAACAGTCGAGAATAGTACAATAAATCTCTTCAAGTGATTCGCTTGCTCACTACCGCCCCTCCCTAAAATACGATCCTAGCTCCGCACCTGCATTAAAATATATAGCTATGATGCTCACTAAGTTGACGAAATAATTCGTATATTCATGTCGTCGAGGAAAATGACTATTTTCGCATAAAAACAAAATAGCCTTCGGCCCCGGGTTTATAGGGTTAAAGTTGTATACATTGGGACATTTAATTTTGTCGGTAATTGGTGGCTAGTTTTGTCAGTAATTGTTGGCCTCTACACCCCCCCCCCCCCCCCATTGAAAAAGGTCTAGCGACGCCCCTGATTGGGAGTAGCGAACTCAGCACCACGGCACCCGTACAGCTGGTGAAAAAAATGTGCCGGCGCCAGTAGGAACTGTACGGGAGTCGGCCGCGCACCGGCCGAAAATTCCGAAAATTTCTGTTTTTACTCGCCGTACGGGCCCCGGAGTGTAAATGCTTAATGCCTGGATTACATTTGCCCCGGGCGCTGTACAATAAATTAGTCTACGATTTTTCGTAAATAATCGTAGGAGGCTACGGGCTACGATGTTTGCGTTTACATTATCTACGAGCATCGTGCCATTTCTTGTATTGGCCCTCGGGGGCAGGCTGGGGCAAATCCGTACATAGGCTGCTCGGAGATTGTACGGAAATCGTCATATTGAATGCAGTAGTCGTGCAGTCTCCGCAGCCTCCGCACGGAAATCGTACGGAGCCCGTGCAGCTTCCGTGCAAAGGTTGCGCGGAGAAGGCGCGGGATGACTGCTCAATATCACGGATACTGCATGGGCAGCGAGCAGCAACCTTGCGATAGCTGTGCAATAGCCGTGCGAATGCCCCACGAGTATACAATCTCTGTACGATTTGTTTTTGCCCCCATGTTCACCGAAAATTCCTACGTTGCTGCACAATCAGTGCGAGGTCTCCGGGCGATGCCCGTGCGGGGATTGTGCAATGCCACCTACGACATGTATACGGGCTACGGGCTTACGATTTTTTCAAATTTGTTTAACTTCTCGCGAAACAAAATCGTAAAGGCTGCGGAGCCCGTGAATCCGTACGAAAATCTTACGGCCGGCTCCTGCCTCCGCACACAGGCCGCACTGAAAAGGGGATACGGGCAGGATACGGGCTCCGTAGACTAATCGCAGGCCAAATGTAATCCAGACATTGAGCCCCATATGAATACATCATTTCGGTTTCGATATGTATGATATATTGCTAAAGTGAACGGGTAACGTTGTTGAAGGTTGATGACAAAAACTGCCCAATTTTGTATGAAATGTTACTTATTATCTTCCTTTTATTTTACTTCTATCAGGCAACAAATACTGAGGTGAAACTTCGAGAAAATACAAATATGATAGTCGTCGTAGCGGATAAAAAAGTCACAGTTCGTATGAAAAAAATAATTCGCCGGCCGACCGACATTATACATCTCACCGAATTCATCGACCGAGAATAGGGACTTTTAGATTTGCACGACGATAACGTTGACTGCGACGTGTGACATCCTTTTAAGGCAATGTGAAGGATGTCAAACGTGGCAGTCCACGTTCTCGTCGTGCAAGTCTAAAAGTCCCTACTACCGACACAGCTGGCCCCACACAGCAACATTTCTCTCCGTATCTTTCTTGCTTCCTCGACGAGATGACTCCACCCAACAACCCCCTCTCTCTCTCTCTTAATCCCACCTCCTCTCTCGTCTTATCCTCCCCCTCTTTCTTTCTCTCTCTCTCCCTCCTTTCTTGCATCCCCCATTTCTTCTGTTCCATTTTTTAATATGACATTTTTTTCGATATGACGTGGCCCCGGAAGCTAAGGGGTTTAAGTCATTTAATTACGATCAGATGAGCATATTTTGATACCTTACTTGTGACACTGGCAGGTCTCTAATTGGCGGGGGGTCCAAAGGGCTGAGCCCCATGAAGCCCATGGATTTTAGGCATTTAATTACGTTTAGATGAGCATCCAGTGGTCGCCTTAGGGCCCTTGGTGGGTGCAGGGGGTAGAGCCCCCGGAAACCCAGTGGTTTCAGGTATATACTTAAGGTTAAATGAGCATCCAGGGGCCCACCTAAGGGCCCTTGGTGTGGTCCACGGGGCGGAACCCCCCTTAAGCTTAGGGGTTTTAGGCATGTAATTACGGTCAGATTAGCATATTTTGATACCTCATTTCTCTCTTTGCAATGACGAACCTTCGTCATTGCCTTGTTTTCGTTCACATTATTAATATTCTTACTTCTTCTTCCTCTTCTTGTCGTCCGGAATCCCATTCGCTTTGCACGTAGTGCTTGTTATTCCTATCCAGGTCCTTTCCTCAAGTCCTTTTCCTTTCAAATTTCGTAGGCATCATCTCTAGCATCTCATCAAGGTCACCTACTTTTTCGATTTTCGAAATCACTCATGCATGACCGTCCAGGCGCCATTTTGTCCGTTTCTGGTCCATTTTAAGGCCTTTATATCTTCCTTCCTATCTCCACTATCCTAGATCCTACAAACTTCTAACAAATTCCTCTAGATAGTCTGAGAGATGTTCTTTCATCTGCGACACATGACTTGACCTTCAAATTGCCATCTTCATACTCGAAATTCAAATCTAAAACCGACTCCGTCAAAAATCTCTCAAGTTCTTGAAAAATGACCCCTAAATAATCTAAAACTGCCATAACTTTCTCATATAAATTCCGTTTTGTATTTAAATCTCACAGTATCTTTATCTTATAATTGCTTATAGCCATGCCAAATGTCACGCTCCAATGGCTTTGCACAACATAAATAGCGCCCTCTAAAGTTCTAGGAATTGGCTTTCTCTCTGTGGCCGTATCTCCATAATGGCTTGGCAAACCCGTACCCTTTTTTGGATTTAGATACTTGAAGTTATGCCCTTTCCAGCTATATTCAAAATTATATACCCTATCACTGACCAAATTTGAGAAAATTGCCCTCCAGATTCGCCATTTTCAAGAAAATTGAGAAATAACTTCAACTTGCTCTAAAATGGCGATCTTTATACCTACATCAATGAAACTTGGCAGACACATGTATCCATATACGTGACAACTGTCTGCTAAGTTTAGTAAATTGTAATGCCCTCTTCGCTAAGTTATCGCCAAAAATGATGAATTTACTATGCTTTACGTAATAGCGCGTTTGATGCGTGCAGTACGTTTTTGCGCAGATGACAATGGTGTCAAACTGAACGCACTGAAGTGCCCTTTCGATTGATACCTACTATGGTATATGTTAACGCAGAAATTTTTGAGTAAATCGCATTTGAACAAGGGTCACTATACGTATTCCGCCAAGTTTCCGCCCTATTATAACATGTTTCGGCCATGACGTCATTTTTTTGTGTTAGTATGGGCGGCCGTTCGTGCCAAAGCACGCGTCGTAACATGTTCATCATGCACCAAGTCCTATTGGTTTTGCACGCAGTGCTTGCGAGCCCTTTCTAGATCCCTTCCTCTACTCCAATTCCCTTCAAAATGTGTAGGCGTAGTCTCTAGCATTCCTTCAAGGTCACTAAATTCTTCGTTCTCCGGAAACCTTCATGCGTGACCGTCCAGGCACCATTTTTTCCGTTTCGGGCCGTTTTGGTGACCTTTCTTTCGCCCTAACTATCTCCACTATCACAGAAGCTACATAGTTCTTACATATTGCTCTGGATATTCCGATAATAGCTCCTTCGTTTGACACGTAGGAACATGGCGTCATTGCACGCACATCGTTGTGACACGATTGCATTTCTAGTTCTTTCTTTTTTTCTTAAACATATTTTTTTTAAGTAAGGGGGGAGGGGCTCGAGCCTCCCGAACTCCGCCGTCTGATCCTGATATGAAGGCTCCTAAAAACTCATATTTTTTTTTCCTGACTGTAAATTTTGGGATTTGCAATTTTCCAACAAATGCATAAAAAAAGAATAATTTACAAAATAAATTGAGACAAACTGAAATCCCTGAAAATCATGTCATATCAGCAACATTTGTAAATCACTGGTATCGAATTAGAAATAAACCACTTTGAATTTTATTTGTGAGGCAACTGCCCCCCCCCCCCCTATCAGTACGCCAGTGTTCAGGGTCTGATGTATTCTCACCCCTATAATTTAAAAAAAAACACGCGCTTTCCCATCCTCTCACAATATTTCCACTATATGCGCGTATCGCTATTATAAAATGAATTTTATTCAATTCATGTTTTATCATTTGTTATTTTCTTTTGGTAAAATAAAAGAAGATAATTTTTACTCCCTTACTGCTGTTTTTGTTCGGGGGTGAAAATGCGTTTGAGCCCCCCCCCCCCCCCCCCCCCCCCCCCTTCCACCCCAGACACTTTTTTGATTGGGACGACCGGTTATATGGGACTTTTATAATCTCGTTTAATAGTCCAGTAGACGGTACCATATACCATGTACATGACCTGGAAAAGTTGATAAGTACAAGTTTTTGTTGTTGATTTGTGTTCTAGATGGGTATTGAAGTAAATTCAGCTTGGTTGCCAGCTTGGCAACCTTGGGCAACTTTTTTAATAGCCATATTAGCATACTCATCTAATTAGCATATGTGCAATATGTAATGATGTTGCTAATCTCAATCCAGGAAGCCCAAAAACATGGATAATACGACTTTTCAAGGGTTTTATATGACATGGAATTCATTTATGACACCAATTTTTATTTTTAAGTAATACATTTGTCTTAAATAGCATAATTAGCATAATGTGTACAATATATGGAACATTGTCATTGTTTATCTATAAAGCCTAAAAATGGTGTAATGCAACATTGTAAATCACTTTTGAAAGATTAATCATTAATTCATGAGAAGATATTCCAGGTATGTGTAGTATAATTAGCCTTATTAGCATAATCATCTCATTATGTGCAGTATGTAATAATGTTGCTAATTTTAATCCAGGAAGACTGAAAACATGGATAATATGACTTTTCCGGGGTTTTCCATGACGAGGGATTCAGTTGTGACACCAGTTTTTATTTTTAAGTAATACAATTGGCTTAATATGTAATTATTGTACTAATATGCCTAATTAGCATATATGTAGAATATCAATTATTTGGGACTTTATTTAGCTTCACAAATTGTATGTCCATTGTGGTGGTTATCTTGGTCTTAAGGCAATGTTGTCGAACCTCGTGAAATGTCTAGGAAATGACGGGGTCATCATACGCATTGATGGTTGGGCTTCAGTCATT